>CAIGRP010042488.1:0-96741 GCA_903798385.1 Fraxinus cuspidata
GGATTCCTTACCATATATAAGACACTAAAATGGGCTTATCAACTTATGGGCCTATATTGGAGACTTTTCCAATTCACCCAAATTAATTGCAATGGCCCATATCATTAAATAACACATTTAATGATTTCTCACCTAATTAAATTAATTAATACCAACAAATATTATTAAGAAAAGGTAAAAAATCTAGATGGTACTAAAGAAATCAGAGAACTTTTTACATGTCTTTACTAAGAAATCCCATGATTTCGAGTGGAAGGTTCTTAGATTCAGCTGCTTTGGTCAAATTTACTGGCTATTGAATCATCAGTTATGCATTTGTTAACACAAAGTGGGGGTATCTATTGGATTAATATGTAATTTGGAGCTGTTATCTTTGTATTTCAATTTTGAATTTTGAATTTATTTTGAATTTTATGTTTTGAGTATCCATTTTGATATTGTTGAAAATGTATTCTTTTTGATATTTTGAAAAATTGTTTTGAAAACACCCCAAACACGTTTTGAAAATTTTGACTTGATTATAACTTAAAATACCTTTGTAAATTTTTAACTTGTTATCAAAAACGTGTTTTCAAAAATGGGAAAGAAAACGAGTTTTTACTGTTTTGGAAAATCGAAAACAGAAAACGACTTGAAAATGGTAAAGAGAACACCCTTAACGTTTGTACGAGGATTATTCTGTCCCCATGTGTAACATGTACTATAGAAACATTTTAGACATCTTAAAAACTTTCCATGGTCGAAAAACATTTCTAACACATGTTTGCCCTTTGTTTCCTTTTTTTTTCTTTTGGAATGGCCGAACGATTTTCCAAATCAGTAGGTCTTGAATCGTCAAAAATCATGTTGAACTTGCTATTTGTGTTTGAAGTTACGGTTCGTACTTTAATTATCCTGTCATAAGAATAATATATTCAACCTTTTACTCTAGCACTAGGCACTGTTCAGATTGGTAGTCCCAAGTCATACATTGAAATTATGAGATGGTCTAATTTTACCATTCTATGCACATATGTTTGAAAAATTAACTTGATTGTTGGTTCAATAATACAGAATTTTGTTCACATAATGAAGCAATAAAATGCAATGAGTTTTACGGAGGTCCTTGAATTCAAATTTGGCATGGGCGTGTTGCTGGTCAGGAATTCCCACTCCTTTAGAGAATGAACTCGTTTGTGTTGAGTCCAACTTACCAGCCACCTATCTAGACGACAGGACACTGCAAAATTGCCATCTACACTTGGGCTCATGACCTTTACTAAACTTCGACACTATTCTCACTATATCTACTTATAATGATACTTCTAGTTCAAAAACACAAGTGAAAGGAAAGTTGTCTGCACCACCATGAAACCTTCCGGAGCCATCATTTTCACAGCAGAATTTGTGCCCAACTTGAATCACAATCACTGCTTAAAAGGAAAACGTTCTACATCGTTCCACTATCACTGAGAGACCATCCGGAGACCACCGTCCAAATCAAAAGAGCAATAGTAGCCATCAAAAGCTCCATGTGGTATCCGGAGATAGAATCTATTGATTGATTTATTGCAAATTTGTAGAGATTGTAGGATAATTTTATTTTCCATTTTTCTTCCTTCTTTGTACTATAAATAGGGACTCTTATACTGTACAATATTCAAGAATCACAGGATTTCTCATTATAACCTCCTAATTTGTAGCAAGTAAATTTAACCACACATTTACAACTATTCACTTTTTATTCACACATCCCATAGAACTCAGTACTTATAATGGAACCAAACAAATAATTGTAACTTGTTTTACTTAAAAAGTAAGAAAAAAAAAAATTTACCCAAACATATATGGACTGTACTTATTTTTAAGCCTAGCCAAACATGCGGAAGGAAGAAAATGGTGTGATGGAGAACTCGAACTGATGCAAAAGAAGAAATTTATTTGCTTCCTGTCAAAAATTTTTGAATGCTGTCTTAGTTTTTCTTCCTCCTCAAACGGAAGATTTTGTGATCTCACACATTTATGATATGTAACCGACATTTTTCAGGATATTTGCATCGTCTTTTTTTTTGATTCTGCAGTATTAAATAAACCGAGATATCGGTTCTAACATGATCGTTTTCTTGTCTATCTTCGAGCTTTATTTCCATGAGATCTCATTCTAACTGGCTCTTAAAACCTTTTCAGGAGTTGGCAACTCACATTAGTGAGATTGTGATGAACAAGTGCTTTTGCACCCGTAGGAGCCCTATTAGTGTATCTGCAGCTGCCATTTATTTGGCATGCCAATTGGAAGATAATCGTAAAACACTGGCTGAAATCTGCAAGGTGACGGGCCCTCATCGGACAAGGACAAGCATTCTGAAGGGAAGTATACTAAAGCGAGTGTTATCTTAAGACTTATCCCGTCAAGCCAGAGGTAAAGACAATGATATGCACGTCCCACCATCTTCTTGGAGGGCCCAGGTTCCAGTCGGAGCTTCTACTATTCAAAAACCTCGCGAAAGGAATCAAATTACGACCCAAAATATGGAAATTGATTTACAGTACAAGACTCGAGAAGAGAAAAGAGTAGATACTGATGCAAGGGATGCGTCTAGTTCTCCAAGCTCGGTTCATTTTCCTAATCTTCTGGGTTTAGCTGCAGGTGTCGTCCCATGGCCATTTCGGGCTCCAACGATATCGTCCCATTTGCCCTCTGTTCAGTTTGTGCAAGAAGCAAAAGGAGCTACCAATGTTGTAGATAAAGGATACTTGGAACAGATTGCGAATGAGGTCATTTAATGAACTATCAAGAAATGCTGAAACACCTGATTTCATATCAGACATTGAAGTATCGGCGTTGGAGATGGAAGATGACATATTTGAATAAATGAATTCTGTAGCGACGCAGCCTGACGTGCAATTTGTACGTGAAAATCATATTTTCCGAGACAATGATGTGTTGAAGAATACTCTTGCCTTGTACACTATTCGAAATAACTTCCAATATAAGGTCTACCGATCGAACAGTAAGGAGTATGTACTTAAATGTCTCTTGGAAAACTGAAAATTTAGAGCTTCAAAGATAGGTGATACGGATATTTTCAAGATACGATATATAAGGAATGTTCATACTTGCTTGTTGGATAACAATATACGGGATCACAGGCAGGTGAACAACGCCTTGATAGGCGAATGTGTTAGGCACAAGTACACGTCTGCAAGTACTATTTACCTTCAGATTGACATAATGAATGATATGGCGGAGATGTGTGAAGTGACTATGAAGAATGGAAAAGCTTGGACAGCTGGGGGATCCTGATTAAGCGTATGGAAAACTACCAACTTTCATGAACGAGTTTAAAGAAAGAATCATGTGTCTATAACTAGCATAGAATTCGACTCACATGGACACTTCAGATACACTTTTATAGCCTTGGGTGCATGCATACAAGGGTGGATGAACTGCATAACCTTAGTTCGCGTCTCGTCTGGTGTCCTATATTAGTAGACGCAATACTGTAATCATGATTCCCACGTGCATTTTTTCGTCTCAGCTTCTCCATCAAAGAATCGTACTTCGTTTCCACATACCTTTCGACCCGCTTAATGTTCGACTTCAAATCATACTACAACTCCATGAGTTGAGTCTGTTTCGCTTGAATGCCCAGGACATGGTACTGCAATTCCTCCATACTCTTGATGAAGTTGAGTTGTAGATTATATCGACCATGATAGTTATGTTATTTAAAATACATAAAATGACATCGAAAATATTCAAAACATGCTTGAACATTTTTTTCCACCTTAAAATCGATTACTACTAACCTCTCGTTGGTTTAATATGTTGGGGATCACCATTTTTAAGCAAGTGACGACAGCACCCTTCGATATGCTAGGTTTGTTTTTACCTTTTTGGTTGTTTGCAATAGCCTTAACGACATGGGGATCACGGCGGAAAATCGGAATAGGTTTAAATGAGGGTTCCCTTATAGGTAGCCCAACAAAATATCATGCCTGTAACTCCGCTTCGTTTGGCTAGGTCACCATGACTTAGACCTGAAAAATAGAAAGAAACTTGTCCGAAATGTGCATATGAGATTCTTTAGTCATACCCCATCAGGATCGTAAAGCAACTTGTCCTGATCTACTGCAGAAACACGTTATTCATCCGTTGACCAGATTAAAATGCGGGAGAAAGTGCTAGAAACCTTGTTACACACTTCTCTGGATAACATGGGTATCGACTCGTATATCCATATTTGGAAAGCAAGTGGGAAGCCACAAAGTCTATATGATATTATAGATTTAGAATCATATTCATTTAGTTTGAGCTTCTCTAGTGCAAGCCTCATGTACAATTGTGTGTTTTGATACAACTCCTTTTCCCACAGGAATGTGTCCATATACGGGGAGTCTACAATTCGCGTCACTGCTTCATTCACAACAATGGGCTGGGTAGTTGTGTAAAGGAAGGACGATACAAGGTACAATATCCCCAACTTCACAACATCCTCATCCGACGTATTCCGAGGAATATGTACAAATGTTTGTTCCACATCCTTTTGTATACACTCTTTATGTTGCTGAAGTATCTCCTTTTCACTCTGCATTCACCATTCTTGAATGCAATCGTGTTGTCATCTCCAGCACACCTCAACCCAGTCACCATACAGAATTCTTGAATCGAAAATCTGAGGAGTTTCCCGGTAACCTTGAACCACTTTTCATTGTCAGACTACTTCACTTCCATCAAAAGCATTTTGTGCATTGTTTGGTCTTGTAACCGAATAAAGTTCATCCGGAGGAAGTGGCCAGAACATGTTCTCGAAAAAATATGCTTCTGAGGTTTATACGTATGGCTAAAGTTTAATATAAAAATTTCATTCAATTAACTTTTATTGAGGAATAAAATTATTCAAATTTAAATACTTCGATGATAAAACAAATAAGCATAGTGATAGCATAAACACAAAAGTGACTGTTGTACTAAAACTTGAGAAATCAGGTTAGTCCTAGTCACAATCATTTGTGATCCTCATAATAGATGCAGTCACTATCATCGCCAAGGGCATAATTCAAAATTTTAGGTGAAAGCATTAACGTTTAATCACTATACGAGCAACATTATGATTTATACAAAAGCGACTGTTGTACTAAAACTTGAGAAATCAAGTTATTGTTGATCAAACCCACTTTGATTAAATTAAGGAAAATTTTGATTTGTTAAAGCAATATTTTCTTTTTTTAAATTATTTGACTAATCAAACCAATTTAAGATGGTAAATATACATTTCTGTATATTTCTGTATTTTGATTTGTTAAAGCAAATTTTTTTTTTATTTGACCGATCAAACCAGTTTAAGATGGTAATATATATATTTCTATATAGAAGGTACATATTGCATCTCGTTTAGTGCATGGAAACCCTAAAATCTACAGCCAACAAATCTATTTACCTGTAACACCCAGTCAATCTTAACTACTGGCTTAACTGAAGTCAGGAATAATTGTCTAACTTACATGTTTGGATTAAAATCAATTGTACACATTTTTGGCATATGCTTAGACATTTAAAAATCATTCTAATTTAAGTCATTGTTTGATATCCATTTTTTTAAAATACATTTTTCTCTCTATTCTTTTCAACTGCACATTCTTTAATAAAATAATATTATACACAAACCCAAAATATCTCCTTATTTTCTAACCACACGTTCTTCATCAATCTACTATTCCAAAATACATTCTTTCTATAAAAATAGGAAACAAATAGACTCTAAGAAAGCCAATAAATAAATAATATGTAAAAATATAAAATATATTTTACTTACACATTGGACGATGGGTTTCTAATGACTTCTCAAATTCAACTTGGCATAATTCACATCGGTTGCAAACACCTAACCTTCTGACAACAGTTCAACTCTCTATCTCTCTACACTTGTTCTCTTTGTTTTTCCCCTTTTGAGGTTTTCTCTTTGTGAAGAAGAAAACTGGGTGTTTTCTTGAAGATAGAAGGTGATTAGGCTTATGATTTGGTATGTAACCAGTATTCTACGTGAGGATGTAATTTAGCTATGTTCTTGAGAGATTTGTTGTCATTTTTGTGTTGTAAACTTGTAAACTCTTACTGTTGATTTGATTGATGCTTAGTGCTTGGGTGTCATCCCTTATTTGATGCCAAATGGTGAATTAGGTGTTGGAAGCAATTACCAATCCTTCGTAGTTGTGAATGAGAAATCCTTCACTTCTCTTTTAATTCTAATATCCATAATCTAGACTTTTATATTTTGTCAAAGCTTACCAATTAACATTTTCTAACATACGTACATGTAAACGGTATATTCTATCCAGACTTCTTTTTTAAGTGATAGAGTTTTGTGAATATAGTGAATTTTTTATGGATCTTGTGGTAGATTTACGTAGATTTTCATTTAGAGGTTTTATTTTATTTTTTCACAACTTTCATTTAAAATATTTTCACTTGGGTCTAGAGCACCAAAAGAAAATTTTCACAAAAGATATGGAGGTTCAATCTTAATTACCATCCCATTTCTTTATCCCATATAATAAAAAATTTAAGTCACCTCAATTAGATAAATAAATAATCAAAACACACAAAAAAAAAAAAAAAACTATATAACATTTCAATATTATTTGACAAGAAAAATAAAGATACCTTCAGTAGTTTCTATATTTCAAATATTTAAGAATAAACAATTAATCAATATACTTGAGATTTAATTATGACTTAGTCTTTCTTTTTAGAAAGTTTTAGAGCATATCTGAAAGACTTTCTATTTTTAAAGAGAATATTTTACAATTTAGATAACATATGTAAATTTAGAGAGAAAATTTAAGTATTTTAACATACTCTTTATCTTTAACACTTAAATTTACTATTTTCAAAAAATATTTATTTTTTCTTATAACTTATTTTCACAAGTTTCATTCCAAATTATTATATTATTATCTTCAATTGAAAATTGAAATACTTTACATACATTTAATTTAGAGGATGGGTTTGACTCTCTCAATTTAGAGAATCAATCTCACTCTCTTTTTAAAATATTAATTTAAAGAGTCGTTTGAAATATAATATTAAAAGTTAACTATTTAAAATAAAGAGTATTTTTATGTTTAATGAGTTTTATAGAGATGTTCGTATAAAATTAAATACAAATTGATATTTTTTATAAAAAAAAAAATTGGATGAAAAAGAAGAGAAAAATATTAATTTGTAAAATATTAGAGAGAAACGATAAAAAAAGAGAGAACAAATAAAATTTGTAAAAAAATATTAATTTTTTAAATCATGCTCTTGAGTTTATGGAAGAGACGAGAAAATAAAAATATTGAAAGGACAAATATGCATGTTAATAGACATTTATCTAGAAGTCCCCCAAAATCTCCTGGATGAATGAGAAAAAAATTGAGAGATTTTCGACAAATTTGAAAAACAAAAATTTAGAAATTTTTGAGGGACGTGCTTCATTATGGAATTATGGGCTATTCTCAGTCGTATCACTCATTAGGACAAATGCTGGAGAAATGTAGCGCTTGACAAACCTTGTTTTACTAGTTAGAATCATGCAACACAAACATTCTAAAAATCAGGTTAAAAAATAGGGGAAACATGTGTCGATACATGATTTGATAGTTTATAAAAAAAAATTTGTCTTTGAGTCTGCTCAATCATCAATATTTTACTAGTTCTCTTCTTTTAGCTGATTTGATAGGCCTTACTAAGGCTTGTACATAGTTGTTTCCTATTTTATCGTTTCTTCTCACGTACAAAAAAATATAACTAAATGGATTGTTGATCTAAAAAATGGATTGTAATTTCAAAGCCAACCGTATAATTTCTCTCTCAATTTTTCAAGGCATTTTTCCTCTTGGAAGTTTTTAGTATTTTCGAATCCATTTTTTTTTTTTTTTTTGGTATCTGAAAGTAAGAGAAAGATTTTTTCCTTGTATAGAGATCAATTTTTTTTCTCCAAAAGTTCAAAAGATCCCATTTTAGTTGTATAGTGTCTATTTATCGCACTAAAATATGTCTTGTTCATGTCTAAGGTTGTCCGATATCTCTAATCAAGTTCTTTATTAAGCGGCATGCAATGGTTTCTTTTGTGGTTGATTGACATTTATTTGTGTATGTAACGTGAATTATTTGAATTGGAAAAAAAAACTCTTCTCTTGCAGGATTTGTAGATTGATGACAAACCTCTTTTTCAAAATTGCAATCCTCGTTCGGTTGCTGAGATAATAGATGTGTACAATAATATTTTTCAAGTTTTGAAAAATATTAGTTTACTGAGTAAAATACTTGATGAGTTAAAAGCATACCTATCACTAAGTTCACATATTCTGTTGATATCACATGCAGGGGGATTAATAAAAATGAAAGTTTTATTACTAAAAGTGATATTGAGGATGTTAGATGTATTTGGAGATATCATCGAAACGATAGCTATCGAGTGAATCTCATAGATTGACTGGTTTTCAATTTCACGAATCCTCGCATTATGTGGATTAAGTGAGAGAATAAATACAGAAAGTTTTGAAAAGAATCTCCTCAATCCTCACAATCATGTGAAAATATTTTGAAGTTGGTTGATGACGTTCATCATGCTTTATCAATCGACAGAATATGTCTTCAATCTCCAATGAAAGCAAACTAATCAACTAACTTTTTACTCGTACAGGTAAAATCAAACTTAATACAGATAGATGCCCTAAAGGAAATCCAATTTCTGCCTATCACTCATTTGTGCAAAGGTTGGAGAAATACACTGCTTGAGTTATATTCGACAAAGGTAATATTTTTGCTAAAAGAGGCTCAAATTACAAGAAATTTCAATAGAGCTCTTGAAATTTTAATGTCATATACATTAGTATTTTAATATTAGTGGCGCTAAACACTATTAATCTTGAAAAAATATCGGATAAATTGGTTATTTTCTTTTAATGGATTAGGGAGGGATCTCATTTACAATGACTTTTAGCCCCGTTTGTAGCAAATTAAAATCAAGATTTTAATTTTAATTAAAATCAATAATTAACCTTAATCATATATTTTATGGAATCCACAATTTTTCAACCATACATTTCATCAATTCTTGTCAAAATATACTAAAAATTGGATTTTAATCCTTAACTAACAGGAGCTTAATGATTGTTTCTCTCTTTTATTGTTTCTTTTGACGTGCAAAAAAATAACAATAAAAAATCACAACTTTATAGAGCTCAACTAGCTCGGGCCTAACTTGGTTCATATAACGAGCAGACTTTGAGCGCCCATAAGGTTATTGGACAAGTCAAGGTTACCTCAAAATTAGGCATGTCAATTTGGCTCGCGGGCTCAGCGGCCTGTGGCTCGGCCTGGAAAAGCCAGAGCCGGATCGAATTTTGTTGTGTCGGCCCGAGCCACACGGGTTGGTTTGTGTCACATCCTATTTTTGACCTCTGACGAACTGAGCCTAAAAAAACTAAAAACTAGGCAACTACATGTAGTATGTCGCTGCCTTTGCAGTTGCTTGATAGCAAGCCTATACTTAGCTGCTTGTAAGTAAAAAAATTGTGAAGAAAAGATCAGGTCGAACATAAATTTTTATTATATGGGAAAACAAAAGCTCTGGTCGGCTCGGGCCAAAAAATGTTGAACCATTTTTACCGACTCCACTTTGCTCGTTGACAACTTTTAGCCTCGTCAAAAATTAAAATCAATAATTTATTTTAATTATACATTTTATGAAATTCACAACTTTCAATTATATATTTTATCAAATTTTATCAAAATTTAATAAAAATCTAATTTTAATTCTCACCAGGGCTTAATGGTTGTTTATCTTTTTTATTATTTCTTTTGACGTACAAACAAATAACAATAAAAATGGACTAATCACAACTTTCTAGAGCTCAACGAGCTCGGGTCTGACTCGGTTCATATAACGGGCGGGCTTCGAGCGCCAGGAAAGTAATTGAACAAGCTAGGGTTACCTCAAAACCCGCCTTTGCTCTAAAAATAATTGAACCCTAAAAATCTAAATAATGTTCTCTCTTCACCGGCGAAGGCTGATACCACCGGCGACGGTGGGAAAAAACTATAGGGGCTCACACATATATTTTGAAAACTCAGTTCACATAATAGTAGTTACAAAACTAAATAGTAAATTTTATTCTGTCATCATCTTAGTATTGAAATTAGAAGGAAAAAATCCTAGAAACATTGATGGCGGACAGGGCCGCCCTGCATAGAGGCAGATGAGGCCCCTGCCTCAGGCCCAAAAGTGTAGAGGGCCTCATTTTAGCCCTTTTTTGTTAGGCCCAGCCCAACACCCAAGGGCAATTGGCCCAATAATTTTTATTTTTTATTTTTTTAATAACCTAGCCTCAGGTCCTCAACAACGTCGATTCACTCTTTGCCGTCTCCTCCAACCGTTCTTCACGCCGCGCCGATACCTACGCCTACGCCGGTATTTCCAAATTTCCGGTCTCCACTCTTCTTCTCTCGCTTTCCCTTCATTCTGTCTAACCGCGCCGTCCGTCGGACCGTCCGCGACTGCGTGTCGCGCACTCACGCTTCAAGGTCATCACTCATCAGGTGATTCGGCCATTCAGGTCAACCGTCGACTGCTTCCTGCTGGTATTGTGGCGTCTGCGGTCTGCTGGTTGGCGTGGCGGACATGGACCTGGACGACCTGTTGGTTGTCCCGACACAGTGCCCATCTCGACCCGCCCGGTTCGCGCCAAAGGGTTCCAAGTTCCAACCCAAACCCAAAAATGAACCATCTCAATCTGATTCAGTCGAATTATTACCAAAGGAATCTGATTCCACTGTCTCTACTAAAAAGGAGGAATTCGATGCCAGACCCGAATATGAGAAAAACGAGGTGGAAATGGATGTTGAAGTTGAAGTGAAGCCGGATGAAGAAAATGAAAATGAAATTAAAGAAAAGATGATCGATGATTTAATGGAAACGGAAGAAGCGGAAGGTGAAGCTCCAGATGATGTTGTTCGAGAAATTGATGTGTATTTTGCTCCTTCTGTTGATCCTAATACTAGGGTAATCAAGCTTCGTTTTTTATTATTCAGTGAAAAGGCCATTTGCATTTTCTTTTGAAATAATTTGCATACTGTTGATGTTTATTTTTGTATCTGTAGTTGTATGTGTTGCAATATCCATTGAGGCCAGTGTGGCGGCCATATGAGTTGGAGGACAGATGCGAAGAGGTACGCATTATTAAAAGCTTTTTCGTCCCATGATAAACGAATCTGCATTTGGTTAATTGACACTTTAGAAATTATGAGAAATTGTGGTTTATTATTCAGGTGAGGGTGAAACCAGCAAGTTCAGAGTTTGAAGTTGATTTGGCAGTTAATTTGGACTCCGATAACTATGATCGTGATGCTGATCCTAAAGTCCAGATAATGAAGCAGGTTTGAATTTCCCTCCTTATTATATGCATTTATATTATCTGACTATTATATGCATTGGAGTCCATGAAGCAATGACACTTCATTTTAAGGATGGAAAGCCCACTCAACTAAAAATCGGGGAGAGGTAAACTTTAACTCAACAATTAAAACAGCGTCTTAACAATGGCAGGTGCTCAGATGAATTCATGGATTCTCTATTCGATTTGACAATACTTAGGCCCTATTGTTTTCTGTTCTATCTTTTTTGTAATTAAGAGAATTAGCTATGTTACTCATTGCTTTATTAGAGGAAAATTATGCACCATCTTTTTGCTTGTAATCTCTTGGTAGACTCTTGCTTCATCGTGGAAACCACCTCGCACAAGTGGGTATGCTGTTGGGGTTCTAAGAGGAAATAAGGCACGTTCTATGATCTCTGAGTACTTGCTTCATTTCCATTTCTAAGTCTATCTGTGGAGCGGATTATAATCCGCTGTTAAAGTTCCTTTCCAAGCCTGACTGACTTTAAGCTCTTACAACTCCTCCCTTTCATTTTCATGCAGTTGCACCTCAATCCTATTCATTCAGTTGTGCAGCTCCGACCATCAATGCAACATCTCAAGCCCAGGGATTCTAAAAATATGAAGACTGAAACTGGTAGTGTTGAAGGTGCTGTTAAGGTTGAAGAGTCCGCTGAAGAAAAACCTTTGGAGGCATCAAAGAAGCAGGTTGTTTTTCCCTTTCTCAACTTGCTCGTTGCTAAATTTATTTTTCGGTTTGTAACCATTTCGGTCTCATTGATTTTTTCAATTAGATCCTAAGAGCAACTACTACTTTCTTGAATGAATGCATCACTTGTTCAGTGAAGAAAGCCCATTTCTTTTTCTTTTTTTGGGGAAAAGCTATCTAGGCCCTTGGAAGGCCATCCAGTCCATATTTGTAAACCTTTTTTTTCCTTTAAAGTATGCTTAGATAATACCTTTATAAAATTCAAGATAGATCTGAAATGCGCTTATTGAAGTTATATAAATGCCCATACAATTTCATGTTCTCGTGTCAAGTTTACTTTACATGCAGTAGTCTTTGGCTCTTTTCTGCTTATTATCCTTTTTTGATTTTAGTTTATATCTTGAGACACATATTACCTTTGCAGACCAAGCCATCAGGCCAGAACAAGGATAGTGGAGAGGTATGCACTTTGTTCATTTGTTTGCCCAATTGTACAACGATAATTGACTTCATGTTGTTGCTATTCCAATTAACCTAGCTTAAAAAAAATGAGAACACAACTCTTGTATTCATTTGGTTGTGTATTCCATAGACAGACAGAGGATGAATAAATGATTTTACTAAGAGGATTCACATCTCTATGTGTAGTTGAACAGCTATTCAATTTTTAATATACATTCCTATATGTGACTATATGAGTTAAGTCAAAAAAGTGACACACTGTATATAACATTGGGATGACCTTCGAGTATTTAGTCCCTTTCTTATGGCCATTATAAAGAAAAATCGGGGGAAAATGATGTTTTGAATAGTGATTTTTTTGAGAATGCGTGATTAAAAAATGGGGAAAAGTTTTGGATTTACGTGCAGAATGTTTTATTGTGTGAATGTTTTATTGAAAATGAATATGAGAATTAAAGAGTTTTAATTTAAAGAGAGTCAAACATGGGTTTAATAACTTGTAATTGAAAATTTTATTGTTTGTCAAAAGAATAACATTTATGTTTATTGTTACTTGGTTTTTTGCAAAGTGGTGCTATTATATTATTTTGTTGCAGTAATGGCCGTAGATTAGTTAGGGTGAGAAGGGTGAAGAGCTTATCAATAGAAGTTAAAATTAATCTAAGTTGTCTTTTTCCGAGGAAATGTAAGCATATCTTGCCAAAGGAAGAGTATACTTTAAAACATCGCATCAGTGTTTATTATAGACAGTGTCCAATACATGACAATGTGGTGGCATAACTACCTCTAAAGTCTAGGCGTTTCTTCCATGCCAGTAACTGTCTGTTTAGACCTACTGATCTTACTATGCATTAACTTATGCTTGGGTTTAACTGCATATAATTTTTCTCTAATATCTTTGTTAATGACTAATCATGTTTGACAAGTTATTTGGTTATGAAATCAAGTTCCTTCACTGAAGGAGTCTCAGAGACTGATACATATACAATTATTTTAATTGTACTTATTTTCTTTGTTATCACGCTGTTAGAATCTTGTGGCCATTTGTGTGCTTTAGGGGGATGTAAAAAGCCTTCAATTGTTGCAAATTTTTCATCAATCTCCAAAATTTTAAATTACATGGATCTAATTATTTTATTGTGCTATTTCTGGCTTCAATTTTTTTTCCCATAAAGCAATAGGCATGAGGCAAAGATCTATGAAATGGAGCACAATGCCTTTCATTCTTGCTAGTTTGACTTAACTATGGATTTTAATTATTAATTTTTTTTCCCATTGTTCTCTCTTTCTTTATAGGATTGGGTTCCTCTCAAATACCATAATGCAAGGAGTGAAATTGCAGATAGATATCTACAAAAGATGGCAGCACAAGAAGTCTCTCCTATTAATTTTTCTATGAGCTCGTATGCATTAAGATGCTGATAATTTCTATTTTCATCAATTTTCTACAAAGATTGCGGAAACTCCTTTGAATTTTCTGTATTGGAATCTATGTGTTGGTATTAATTCATTTGTTTTATTTTATTCCAATTTGAAGGCATGATTACCTGAATAGATTGTGTCCTGGCACCTCTAATGAGAATTTCAGATCTAAAGTTCCTACAAGAAGGTATCTCGCTACTTGTTTGACAGAATTTATCTGCTGGTGATGAATACTGTTTGTACACTGATGAGACCATTTTCAATAAAAAGATATCTTTTGAATTGTTTCAGATACGCTAGAAATTTCGATATGTTCTTCATCTTGTTTCTAGTAATTTCTTTGCTACATTCTTGAATGTTTAAAGTTTGCTTTCCTTTGATTGATATATTACTATTCACAAGCATTCTGAAGTAAACCTGTTTGTGAATGTATGGACGCGAATTAAGTTGGAAAGTTCTCTGGGTAATTGAGGTGACTTTATATTCAGTTTCTCATGAGTAGAGTTTTCATAAGTATTTCTTTTGCTCTTAACGGATTATTGACATTTAGAATCATAATTTAGCACTGATAATATCACTAGATGGTAGTTTTGTTACTTGTATGGTAGTAGTTCTTGGGGCATTTTAATTCTATTGCTTCACCTCATTTCTTGAATTACTTTTTTAGTTGAACTTATATCCTCATGAAGTCAAATTCTCTTATTATCCATTTTCTACTGCCATAAATGCAATGGTCTTTACACCTGTATGTGAGTTATAGATCTTCAGTTTGTAATGTGATGTTGTTTCAGGTTTTTGATGACTTTGCCACTAAAAGAACGGTGCAAAACTTGGCTTCTTGAGGTCTGTTGCTACTTTTGATCTCAAAGCTGTATTCAAGTATATCTTTTTGGTCGTTCCTTACATGTATAACGTGGATTAAACAGCAATTTTTGATTTTTCTTGCGATTGATGTATGAAGTTGATGGAACAGGGTTCTCCTATTAATCGATTTGATGCTCTAAAGCACCTAGCTCCAGATGAGTCTGTTGAAGAAGTTTTGGAAGTCCTGCAGGAATATGCTCGATTAGTCCAAGGACTGTGGGTTCCAAAAAGTTCACTGGTATACGGAACAGATTCAGGGATTGAAGTTTTAGCCAGGGATTATGTTCTTCTTTTGTTTAGCAAGAATCCACTAATTAACAACTCACAAATACCTCAACGTCCTCAACTTGCTAAAGCAATGAAAGATGTCCTCAATGTATTAGCTGTTGAGAGAACCTCCTTTAGTGATTGGAAACTCAGAGAGCTTCCTGATCGGAGATTCATAAAACTCAATCCTATGGTTGCAAAGCTACAAGAGGAAGAATGGGAATCCTTGGAAAAGAAGATAAATGATCTTCTTTTTGGAGGAAGAAATGGACCTGCTACGAAGACTTCTTTAAAGTCTAATATCATAAACAATCCGGCCATGTCAATGATTTCCAGTAAAGTAGCCTTGAAAACTCCAAATGGGGCATCCTCAAGGACGCCAATGCCAGAAGAGACTCGAGAAGCTTTAATGAAGGCCCTTCAGAAACTTTTCAAAAGCATCAAGGTTTGCAGGTGAGATCACCTCATTACATCAAGTCCTTAATTTCACATAGTAGTTATATGTGGTAAAAAATTTATTATTGAAAATAGTTATTGTTACTGCATTGATGTTTTGTATCCAAAAGCACTAGGTAAACAGTTATATTGCACTTGATTTGATTAGTATTTGACATTTTTTCGCAAGCAACAAGGTCTGCTGTGACTTTGACATCCATGGCCTTTTCTGGCCCTGGCTCATTAAAAAAATTGAGACATGGTATATTAAGTGGAAGAGATGAGGAGGACGGGTGGTTAAATGAATTAGTTCTCTGATTGCACTTAGCATGGGACACTAGTAGGATTGCATTTTTGCATTAGCTTGGCTGGGCTGGTGCAATTGACATAATTTAACAAAATGCCAATGGACCATATTTAAACTTTTTTTGTTATTATTTTTATATTACTTACATTCTCAATGCAAAGGTAAAGAAATTTGTTTGAATTTACTTATTTAATTAAATTTATTCAAGCTAAAGTGCCCTTTAATCTAGCAAACCTAACTTCAGGGTTTTCTTGTGGCAATTTAGTTTGATTGTCAATAGATGAAATTTTACTTGGTGCTATGTATGCCAGTTTTCAACAAATTTGCCAGCGTTTGAGGGACTTGGCAGTTTCTGAGTCTGCCCGTTCGAGGGGATTTGCCAAAGAGGCAGTTGCTGCAGCAAACAGCATTGGTGCTTTTCCTGATGAGCTTCAGACCATCATTAGTCAATTTGCATTTAATATTCATGGTGTCTATGTTCCGAAATCATCACCAGATCATCCACAATATGATCCATTTAGGTTACACCTGTCTTCATTTATTTTGGTTTTAGAACATTGATATTTTTCTTTTACCAAGTTTTCTTTATAAAAAAGGATCACCATTTTTGATTTGTGGTTCTTTCCCTTCCAGGAAGGTTGTCATTGATCTTCTTATTGCTGAAGGACCAAATGCAAAGCTCAAAAAGGCTCCCATAGTCGAGGCTGGTAAGATGGAACTTAAAAGGGATATACCTCAGATTGAATATCAGAAGGTCAGAGTCAAGCTTACGAATTAATTATGACGAAATTATAATTAGATGTTGAGATCAAATACTCTATCTCCTTGATACCATTGGGGCAAACTTACTATTTCCCGAAAAAAATTTAATTAGGTTTTGATTAAATTTCGAGGTGTTATGAAAGCACAAACAAGATTGAGATTATCACAGGAGATATAGGGGATAACCACTCTCAGTGTGTGGGTGTATGTGGTTGGGAGGAGGGAGGCCTAACGGCCTTACCCTTAATCTAGCATCTATCTTACCTGCCTATCATGACAGCTTCCAATGTTTTTCCTTCCTATGAAAGACTCTAAAAGCATTGCTCAACCTATGTTACCCATTTCTTTTAAATGAGCAGTTAGGACTTAATCTAGCATCATGCTGATGAGAGGAAGCTAAACAATGGAATTATAAAGCAGATAAATGTGTAGTGAATATACTTCTGGGATCTGGTTATATGTGATGTGAGGGAAGATATTTTATGCTCCTAGAAGTTCCCCCATACATATGCTCTTAGAATTCCCTCAATAATTAAGAACACTCTTAGTGAACACCCAACAAATTTTATGATTCTCGTGTGAATGTTTCAAGTCAGACCTCCTTGTGGGAAAAGTATATATACACATGATTTCCTAAGCAACCAGTCCTATAGCTTCTTATCAGTTTCCTACGCAGAACCTTGGTTACTAGGTTGAGAACGGGGATATTTTACTGGTCATGTCCCCTTCACTGTCTTCCTTGGTATGTTCCAGCACTTAAAATACTTAATTGACCTACTGAGCCTCTTGTCCTTTTCCCTATTATCATTGGTGGAAGCTTTAATGACTTATTTGTGAATAAATTGCTTGCTAATTTAGGCTTATGTATTCCTTATGATCTGCAGGTTTTACAGGAACTGTGTGTTTCACAAGGTTCTGCATGGGTCCTTAAGAGTGGTGATGGAAATCTACAAAAGTAAAGTTCATGCAACCAAATCCTACGTTAGTCTATGAGGTATGAATGAGCATATTAACTACGTATTTCGATAAATAGAAGAGTAAAAAAGTAGACACATCTCACCACAATACTTAATGGTAAATTGCTAAACCGCATGAAGTTCTTTAGCTTCTCGTGTTCAAGAAAGAAAATCTCTGCTTACTCTGTTTACATAGAGCATTGTGATCTGTTGTGGTTTGTCTGAATTTACCCAGAAGTGCCTTCATGCTCGACTTAATGTGATATCCGAGTTATGCGTTTTGAAAAAGAGGATCAACACCATTCATTGAAATTATATCAGTGCATGTCTATTGCTAACATCAATTTAAATCACTCTTGAATATTGCCTAATTGATCCTCATAACATATTGGAATTTGAAAATTTAATAGGTCTGTGCAATGTAAACGCCGATGTACATATGCACAGAATAAGGAATGTGTGTTTACATATACATATTGTGTGTAAATAACTATTGAGATAGCTGTGGTACAAAAGTCGTTTGTTGACTATCGCAATTTCACTTCTAGTTCGATTCGGTCCTCGAAATAATTTGATTGTTTAGCCCAAGTCCTCTGTTAGTTGCATGGGAGGTCCTTCAACATCCAAACTCGATATCTTGGTCCTTGATTCCAGATTCCGTCCAACTTCCATCCTTCTTGATCAAATATTGCCCCCCTTTTATTGTTTCTTGTTCAATACTAGTTTTCTCCTAAAATAATCAACAAATGCACAAAACTAAGTATTTAGCTCATAAAAGTATTCCCAAACACCCACTTTTGATGGCTTGGATAAGTAAAAAATCATACTTATCAGCAGTCATAGATATGTATCTTAATTTTTTATCCCACAATGATAAAAATGTGGCTCCGCCAATGATATTAGGCTTGATAAGAACAGTTATCTTCGGTGGAAAAACCAACTTGTGAATGCGATCATGGCTACTGGATTAGAGAGTTTTATTGATGGTACATTTACTTTACCATCAAAGATTGTTGAAGAAATGATCATCCTAAACCCCACAGTAAGCAGCATGGCGGAGGCTTTAATAGGCTTGTAATGAGTTTGATTTACAAATCATTGAGGAATTATGGCTTGAATAATGAGTGGGTACGACTACTGCTTATGATATGTGGACTTCATTGGGTTGAAATTCTTATTTTCGGTATTATGACTTCAAGCTCTTCATTTCCAATCTCTTGTTGTTCTTAGCTTTTCAGATTCTTAGACTGCTTGCTCAGACCCTCTGCCAGAGAAGTTTCCCAATCAATAATTTTTTCAGGGAACCAAAATAATGCTTGTGCAACAGTGAAATCTCTAAGTGATTTAACATAGGAGGAGCCATTGTAAATCTTCTTCAAATAAAGTCATAAGATTGTTGGTTAAGGGTTCCCTTCAAATAAAATAGAAGAAGAAAGATGGTAGATTTTCATGTATAACAAATTGAAACAGCAATTTCTGCATATAGATGTTAGTATGCCTTTTCAAAGCGTTAAAAGAGTCAAATCTATTCATGATTACAATTATATAACCAAATCCAAAGCGAAAAGACTAAAAAAACCAAAGAAAGTACAAATGGGTGATTTTGCATGTGTTCTGGTGCTTATTGAGGTTTCCATCCACTCTAGCAACTCCGGCTTGTGATCCTTGGTCCCTCCGTCATTTCAAACCTTTCCAGGGTGTGAGCTAATTAGTTTCGAGACAAGTTGGGAGTTCACATGGTTCCCTCTCAGGTCGCTGCATCAATCATTCGGCACATCAATACACAAAATTTTTCAAGTGATAGGATAATCGATAATATGTGAGTTTGTAATTTCTTTGTTAGCTAAGCATCATTCCTAAAGTCATGGACATGCCTTATAGCATTTTTCTATGTATATATTCAACAATACTGAATGAAATGATTCAAGCTTCCCTTCTTAATTCTGTACGACTTTTAAATTTGCTATATGCAATTTCCAGAAGCAGCTAAGTTAATATGAAACAAATAGAAAAAGAAAATTTTATTATTCAAATATCTTTCACTCTATCTATTAGGGCTGGACAAAATTCCCGAACCAAACATGACCCAAACCGAACTAAATCGAACCGAGCGGTTCTTTTTAAATTAAATACACGAACAGGTATCTGAATTAAGAATCGACGAGTTCGATTCAGTTCTTGGTTATAGACCAAGAACCAAATAAAAATCGAATATTCCTAACTTTTTTTATTTTTAATAAGTCAAATTATTTTATTTTTTTCTAAATAAATTTGCTAACTGATTAATTTAGCTCAAACATAAAATATGATTTTCCTATTTTCAATTTTCAGTCCGAGTACAATTAATCAAATGAACCTAAATTTTACCCAAAACTCTTATTCTACAAGGGAGAAATTAAATTGGAAGACTCTATAATTGTGAGCTCGCTGCCTTCCTCTTCCTGTAGTTTTAACTGTCAAATCTATGAGAACTCAACAAAGAGAGACACAAAAGATATCACGAGATTGAATTACGTTATTTTGTAATAGCTAAAATTGAACATATCATTAGTTGAATTAATGTAGCGTTGTTGTAAATATCAAAAAAATTAATTATTGTACAGAACCCTAGTACCGAATGGAACTCGTATGGTTCCATAATTAAATTTGGACCCGACAGTTTTATTTACTAAATACCAAAAAATTCGGGTTCAGAACCGAACCGAACTATGTCTAGCCCTACTATGTATCCCCTAGAGTTCAAAACAGGAGGGGGTGTTTCTCCTTTTCCAATATTATTATGCAATTGACTCTTCATGTAAAGGGATGATTGAACTGATTGGCTCAGACAGATAATAATATGTATGGAGGCGCCAACAATAAATGATGAAGTAATTATAGTCGCCGACGTAAAATAAATATAACTTCATTGAAATATATGATGGGCATCATTTTTTACTGCTGGATCATCAATTTCCAAGTGACGGAATTAGACTAAGAGCATCTAAGCACTTGAATTCCCGAACCCACCATTCTTTCAAAAGATTTTCGGTATGTCAAGTTTGAATAAACTTCCTTTCTATTCATCAAATTAAATTACTGGCTCTATCACATTTATTGACCTTCAGTTCATTCTTATGGGCATACTCCATAAGTGTTGGTTAACATATTAGGCCAATATTGTAGATTACGTACTTGTCCTTGTAAATTGATTTATCGTATGATCCTGTAATTGTCCACCTCGACTCCTCAAGTAATTTGTCTTGAGAGCATGTTTGAGCGCCATTTTTTTTCTAGGAATGTATTTCGAAATAGTAGATTGATGAAGAATATATGGTTAAAAAATGATGAATAGTTTTGGGTTAGTGTGAAATTTTATTTTATTAAATAATGTGTGGTTGAAAAGGAGAGCTAGAGAAATATATTATGAAAATAATGAGGATCAAATAAGGGCTGAATGTCCTATATTTCAAAAGTACTAAAGCGTCCTTTGTGATATCCCAGTTCGAACAAGTAGCCATGGACGTGTCTTCAACGTGCCATTGAAGTACTAAGAAATTAAATTCAATTGCTTACAAACTATTTAGCTCACATATAGTCTAGACTCTTCTACAATGTAAAGATAGCTTAGTTGTGCTTGTATAGAAACACGCGTTGTTTCTTGAAAAAGGTATTTTTCGCGACATATTCCAATTAATCCAATTTTGAAGTCAATAAAACTGCAAATCGTCTATCAACTCGAGTACAAACTTTCTATGATTCTATGTATGCTTTAGGAAATCCGTAAACTTAAAATGGTCACAAGTCGTGTTATCTAATCATACCACACTTGTCACGATGAAATCAAATCTTATCGTGACCAAACTATTGATATAGGCAACATCATGTACATAAGATCATAAATTTCATACACAAGTCTTTCAGAAGTCTACAGCTTCAATTTTCAAACTACCTCCGGAGTAAGCGTGATCCATGCCTAGTAAGCATATTAAGTGCTTTCGAAATTGCTCTGTCTACTTGCTTTAAGTAATTCTATCCAACGAAATAACATGCAATCTAATAAATGTTTTCTTTATATGATCTGGAACCTGAGATGTTAACCAGCATAATACCTTAGACAATCGAGACAAAAAAAAAAAAAAAATTGTTTCAAAAAGCCCGTGTCACAAGATTGAAGTACTCCTGACCTCCTAGCTAGACAGAGGATCAGGATTTTTCCAATTACCAAAGTTCGTCTTCATCTTCGTCTTCATCGTCGTCTTCATCCTTGTCTTCATCTTCATCTTCATCTTCAAAATCTACATAATCGACCTTTGCAATAGGAGATGCAGGCCAAAACTCACAGAACAAAAAATCTTGAGTCAATTAAGATGTTGATTAATTCAATAGAGAAGGAAGCACACGAACCTGTGGAAAAACATAATTCTGTTGATATCGATGCTATGAATCCTAAATCCTTGCCATTTAAGTTCAGGTTTGAGGATGAGGATCCATCCCCGCCTGAGAAATCAGAATGGGAGAACGAAATTGATTCTCTTTTCTGTGACTTGGATATGGTCTCCGGGAATCTGAGGCTGCAAGAATTCTTCAACAGTAATATCACGGCTCTCTTTGCTTGATTTGATGTAACCTTGAGTCTTGCTAACTTAATAAGGTAATTATTTACGAAGGACATAAGCAACTCTAAAATTTAAAAAATTATTGCCAAAGATAGTTGATTATGTTGTTACAGAAACCAATTAACAGCCATTTCACGTTTTCAATGCCCCTTTAGGCTTCTAGTTAGTACATTGATTTTGTGAATTTCCATATCTTCCTCGGTAACTTTGATTTGCCCAAATTAGGTATCTTTTATCTATCTTTTTTACATTTTCTTGTTTATTAATGAGACACCAATAGCTGGAGAGCCAAGTTGCACCTTTGCATAATAGCTCATCAAGATGAAAAATCGACATGTAACCATGTATTTAGAAGAGTTTAGAAGATTATTAATGTTTCGAAGCCTGTTATTGTTCGGTTAAATTACAATTTTTTTTTAATAATATGTTTGTGATAGTTGTTTCTTTCATTCTCCCTTTTTCCCGTTGCTTTGGAATATCTCAGAAAGAGAGAATGTATGTCAATTTTTCTGATAATCTGTTTACTTTATTTGCAATTTATCTAGTAGGTACCAATTTTGTCTGTTGATCTGCAGAATAATGATGATGTCATCATTCCCCAAGATATTGATTGCAGTCAGGCAGCCTGGTGTAGTCGAGGGGAGCACGATCCTGGTCTAGATGATCAGATAGGAATTAAATGAGGATATATATGTGTGATTGTTGAAATTGAAGATATTTTACCACCTTTTGTAAGTAACGAATTTTGCCCATTTAGCTTCAAAAAGAAGTCCCTTACGGTTATTTCTACAAATACTGTTTACCCAGGCCTCTATTATTCTAGATGCTAGACATCATGGTGACGCTAGGTATTTTCTGGAATCTTAGACATCATGGTGATGATAGGTACTTTTTGGAATCTTAGGCATCATGTTGATGTGAGTTTTTAGTAAGAATATTATGATACGTGATTTTTGACTCATTTGAAGGGTTGTTATGAGCTCATGCTAAATTATTCGTAAATGCACTTTGTCTTGAGTCTGGCCCTACAACCTTGTAGTGTATAACATTAGGTTGTTATGGTTGTATAAATCTGCTAGTGACTTGAGTAATTTGATCGGTCAAATTTCCAGTCATATTTGAATGTAGAGTATTGGAGGAGTTTGTTTGAGCATATCTCGATATTTAGCTTGACATTATTACTGCACTTGGTAAACTATGACCATTCTTCCCGTGAAACTGTAGAGATAAAACTAATTTGACTGGTGTCAACTGCTCTTATAATGCATTTCTCTTGTAACTTAGATTACACACATAATATAATATCGGCTGAGGTAAACGGGCTTGAAAGCATATTGTGACGCTTTGAAAATTTCTACAGCAATTCATTTTGTCAACCTAAATCTGCATTATGAGTTCGTATAAGCATGTTCAGTTAAACTTAAAAGTAAGTCAACTTTACCTCTTAAGTAACTTTCAGTTTACAAATGCAGCATACGCCGCCTCCCGGGAGACAGGACAGGAAATACTTCTATGAATCACATAGTTGTATCTTCGACCAGAATCAGTTTCAGGATTCTCCTAGTGGAAATCCCAGTTCTTCGTGTATGTATGGATTGAAGTTTTTCATTTAGTGGGGATGGTCTGCTTTTTTTGATGTTTTTTATTCTGAATTCAAACATAAAAATTGTAAAGATTAATTTCTAATAGAATTGAATGTTTTCTAGTATTGATATGATTTGTAAACGATTATGAGCTTTTGTAACTTTTCTTAATGTTTTTGAATTAAATTATTAAGTAGAACAATGAAATGATCATTTTTTTGCAAAAACGAAAAGAAATAACTCAGTATTTTCAAAATTGTCGAATATTTCGGACTATATTTCACTTTAGCAGATTAAGCAACAGTTTTAGCCCATAATTGAAAACCATTCATTTTTCTAGAATGAGAAGGCCATGTGATTAATGGTCATATGGTTACTAAGTAATAATATCAACTTATAACTAAATTAGTCACTAAACAACAAACATGTAAAACATAAATAAAATGAATAGTTTTGGAAGATGTTAGTAATAAAAAGTTGTTAAACTTCTTTTGCCAAGCTTAAAAAGCTTAGCTATAAGTAAATTATTAAGGCGGGGATTGACCTGTCCGATCAAGCGGGGGTCGAGAGGGCAGCGCCCCTCGTGGGGGCACGGGGGGCAACGCCTTCGAAAAGAATTCTAATTTTCATGTTATCGCCTAAATTTAATAACAAGTAGAATAATGAAATCTTCATTTTTTGGCAAAGAAATAAGAAATAAATCAGTAATTTCAAAAATAAAAATGTTTTTTTTTCTTAGAGCAAACAAGAAGTCAATTTGGAAAAAAAAAGACTTGTATCCAAAACCATCGAGGGTTAAAAAAAAAAAAAAAGAATTGGCCGCGTATCGTGTAGACACGATATTTTCATGGTGCATGGAACACACTGCGGAGACTCTCTCCGCTCAGCGCGGAGAATTTTTTTCTTTTTTATATATTTTTTATTACTATAAGAATGCTAATAATTAAGATCTTTCAATTCATCATGTTAGCTTTTGTCTGCTCATGAATTAAATAATAGTTGGAAATATTGTCTTATTTGATAATCTCTGATCTCACCTGTGAATAGCCATTTTCTTTTGATTATATTGTAGTGATTCTAAATATATGGCGAGAATAAAGAATAATGCTGGAATACTTGGAATCCCAGGAGTCTTCTTCACCATACACACTGCTTGTGATTATGCGAAATTGCTAAATGATACAGCGGAGAACCCGAAAGATAAAAACAGAGCGCCTCCAATGTTGCACAACCTATTACAATTTTCTCAATTCCTAATCAAAGCAAGAAGGTTTTGATTTTTTCCAGCACATCCATATTCACATTGACAAAATCTAGGGACTCAAGCATGTTAGAATAAAATTGAAGTGCATGAATTATGTGGTTGGCAAATGGTAGATCAGTCATATCGCATCCTCTTTCCACAACCACGATTTTCGGCAAAAGCTACTTAACAAAATGAAGAATCAAAGGTATAGATAACTGGTAGCTAGGGAACCAACCGAGAGATTCACGACAACCACTTCATTCTCCAATACATGAGAAGGCATGGACCATGAACTAGAAATCAAAAACTCAATGCTCATAACCACAAATTCAAATGCAATATTGATTTCATTAGCAAATTGAATAACATTCTCACGAGTAAGGTCAAGCTCTATTTGATCATGGGTTGAGGATGAGGCAGGTGAAGTAATTTTCACAGACGGTGTGCCAATACTCCTCAATGCAAGCGCCTGCATCAGTGACGCTCGTTGCCCACCATACCCAATATTAAAATCTACAATATGAATTCTATCAAATCCTTCAAACACTTCGAGGAAGGCTTGGTTGCAAGTAATATTGGCAAATTGTACTATATAAAAACAAAAAAAAATCTCCGGCAGAATGCGCAGGCACGGCGTCCTGGAACGAATTTACAAGATAAAATGGAATTCTTCAAAATATACAAATACATCTATCCAAAAATGCCTATTTTACATAGCAGTGAAAATTGGAGGACCGAAAGAGTGAAAATTGAGAGAACGAACAACAACGTCTCATTCGTTTACTGCTGCATCTACAGTAGTAGGAAAACTGTCTTTTTTAATATAGTAAGATATGATGTGGTGAAATATGATTTGATTATTTTTTCTTTAACTAAAAAAAAATTTATCCACTCTCTTCGACACCTCATCGATCCGTAAAACCTACGGTAACTCTTTATTTACAAATAGAGTTATTTGGGAAGAATACCTTTCTTTTATTTTTCTGAACTGCTTTCTTTTATTTTTTTCGTTTATCGAGTATTTAGTCATTGTTTGGCTCCTATTTTTTTAGAATCATTTTTCTTCAAACTCATTTTTAACAACACAATTCATGAAATCCACGATTTTTATGAACTTTTTAATCACACGTTTCATTGATTTTTATTAAAAAATATGATTTTTAGTCAAATCAATTGTCTTTAATTGTTGAAGTATGTTGATTTATCAAGGCCACGTTGATTTACCAGGGCCAAATGTGGCACTGGCAATGCCTGCGAAGGGAGTATTTGGCCCTTTGACATTACCCGTGTAGCTCTGGTACTATAGCAAAGTTCTTAATTGTTTTAACTGTGATTTATTTGTAATTTTGTAAAGGTTTGAGACTCATGATGTAATTTTCACTTATTTTTTTATTTAATTATTATTTTTGTTTATTTAAAGATGATGGAAAATTCATCACAATTCAACGAAAAAATGGATGGAGGGACGTGATTTGTAATTAAGTCAAAGAGTAATGTTATTTAGCCTTACTAGGATTATGACCTCAATCCACGTGGTATTAGGTGATAAACTAAATGAAATATAGAATTAAATGATTCATTTAGTTATACTTATTAGTTAATATCACATTAGAGTCGCATAGACTGTGGTTATAATTTTAGTGGGACTAAATATCGTTACTAGTCACGATGTTTTGATGCAAAGTGTGCATTTCGCCAGCTACGTCACCAGTTCTATTAGAGATGTTAAACAGAAATTATACAGGTGCGTAACGTCTAAAGTTTTCCAAAGTTCAACGGCCAAACCTCGACATTTTAAACTTTAGTGAGCAATTGAAGACAGAAGACATAAACATAAGTTTAGTGACTATTGGAACAATTAGCTCATTGATGATACTCTCTCCTTCTCATAGAGATAGTCATGTTTTCATTCTTGTATATCCCAAATTATAGTCTTGTTTCTTATATGAGGGTATATATTAGTTTCCTAATATGCCCATATCTAACGTGCTTCGTTATCACAAATATAAATCATTTCATTAATCAAATGTAGTTGGAACAATAAATAAAAAATAAAAAATCATTTCATTTTCCATGACATTTATTCATATGTATTTGTATTGGATGTCTTTAGAATATTAATTACATTGATTCTCGCATTAAACAATGATTAGTGTCAATAATAGTTTAATTATCTTGAATATTGATTGCATTATTGTATGAATATTTTAGGAAAAATGAAAATAAAATTTATTATTTCAATTATATTAACTAAATTTTTTAAATTTGTGTGAAAAAATAAGATTATTTTTATGGAACGAATTGAGTATATTATTAATAGATTGCAACTATTGATGAAGACAAAGTGCAAATTTCCCAATAAAGGGTGGGCGCGGGGAAAATTGAGCTGCCGCTAGTTGGGCCTATGTGGCCCGGTCCATTCATTGCATTTCTTCCTAAAATACCAACAGTTCTCGCGCCCATTTTTTCTTACATTCCACAACTGATTCGGATCAGGTTTGTCAAATTCCGGGTCCGGATCTCTCCGTCTCCTACTCCTGCACCATCCCTTAGCAGGGCTTCAAGCCCTAATTCCAAAATCCTCTTCCCCTCCCTCTAAGAAATTTTTCACAGACACCGTTTGACTTCTCCTTTTTTTGCTGGTATGCTCGCGATGCCTTACTTTTTTCTCTATATGTGTTTTTATATATGCACATAATCTGTCGTTTTGTACGTAAAGATATCCGGTGCTAGCTATGCATATATATTTATATACACATGCATGCCTGTATATGCAGTGCTAGGGTTTTGGAGCGCACTCAGGGCGCGAAGTTTTAATTTAAATAAAAAATGATAATTATGGTTTGCAAGTTGTAACACTGCTCCAATTCTCCACTTAGGCTGAACATACGTGGTTATTGATTGTTGTTTGCCAATTACTTTCTCAACGTGCTAACAGCGATATTTCTTATTTTTGATTTTGATTTTTGAACGTAGTACTGTAGTGCAGGAGTGTCTTAATCTCGTGGCATGTTAACAGGCTGAACTGGAACCTGAACTGATGCAATGAGCAGGCTATCATTTAGGCCTCGACCCCTCGACATCCACAAGAAGCTTCCCATTTTAAAATCTGTTAAGGACCTTGAAGATGATGAGGCCTCCACTTCTACTCGTACCTCCCAGATACTGCGTTTTGCTGCAGAGGCCGATAATGAGGTTCCATATTCAATTGAAGCACATTATGAAATTATGATATGTAAATTAACCCCATGCTAACCATCCAGCAATTTTCTTGCCAATTAAATATGTTTCCTTGAATATTTGGATTTTAGTCTGTGTTATTTGAAGTATATTTCGTTGCATAGCTTGATCAGTTCTTGGATAACTATTGTAATCTGTATTGTGTGTACCACGTGTCCTGTTAGCAAGTTCTCAGTACTAAATCCTATGGTCCCTGGTTCTAATCTCCATCCCAGCAAGTAAAGTTTGTTCAGTATGACAGCCATACCATGTTATCGTGTTATTCCCTGATTTCTCGGATCTGCGTTATGTCTAAATTTGGAGGGAGGTTTCCTCATGAATTCATGCGCACAGGAGTGATTTTCAGTCACAAAATTCCCAGGTTCCAATTTATATTTGGAGGTTTGAGATGAGTTCTCCTTTTCCACTTTTTCCCCAACCTTGAGGACAAGCTTGCTGTTTTCTTGAAAGAAAAAAAATAGTTTTTAGGTCACAGGATGTTGTCACAATAACTTGGTAAGACAATCCAACAAATATAGTTCATAGCAATATGGAATGAGAAAAGACCATCTCTGTCTTTATCGATCGCATTTAGAAACAAAAACTAACATACTTTGTTCATATTTTCCCCACTCATACTGAAATCATTTGCCAAATCAAAATAGAATGTTGGATGCTGTATGGATGGAGTAATATTTGGCCAAAAAATAATTGAAAAAATATATTGTGGTTAATCTCAAAGAATTGCAGTACTAAACCTTGTTTAGTCTATAATGTATGTAAACAAAAAGAAAAAAGATCTCTTCATGCTGATATAAATTTAATCTATGTAGAGCATGCTTGTACTACTGAAAGAATTGCTAATGTAGAACTTATAAAAAGGACCTGTTATAACTGTATCAAGGTTACGAATATAACTGAATTAATGGCATTATAAGATCAAAAAAGAATGGCAGTGTGCAGTTCCCTCACTGAAACAGCAGCGAGAACTGACACAATAAATCCAAGTTCCAGTTTTATTTTATCTTTATCATTTTTTTTTAAAGGTGGCTAGGTGTGACAATACGATTTCTTCATCAGCGACATCGAGGATCCTATTGTGACAAACAAATTCTTTTTGGCCTTTGATTTTTAAAAAGCCTTCTGATAGAATGTACACCATGTTTTGTTGCTGGTTCAGTATTAATGCATATTGCTTTCACAAGACCTGTAAATCTTTGCCAACATAAGAGTAATTGCTCGTCATGTCACACCTGTATGTACATTTCAGCACGAGGTACAATCAGATGTTGGTAAATGAGTTTTCTAGATCTGTTTATGCATGGTTTACGTAATGCCTAATGTATATTTTTGTAGGTGCGACATATAACTAGCAAGAAAATTGCTTCAGAAATACCTATTCCCAAGTTTGCGGTTGTGGATTCGTATGAAAGAGACTACTCCCGTACTTTCTGTCAACCGACATCATATGTGCATGCAAGGGGAGGTAGTTCAACTCTAAAATCTGCTGATTGGCTGTATTTTTTCCCCATATACTCTTGATAATTATGTTTGTTGCTTACAGCTCGGGCTGAGATTGGTGAAATTGTTGAGTACGATCTTGACAACGAAGATGAAGATTGGCTTCTAGAATTTAACGGAGAAAGAAGAACTCTTGATGCTGAAATGTAGTACTCTCTCTTAAATTTCCACATAACTTCTATTTCTATCTTTTCCTTGTTACTTTGTCTTTTCTCTGTCTTCTAGATATTAATCATTTTATCTACATGAATGTAATTATTGAGAATTCAGTCTACAGCTCTAATTTTAGAACTGAAGGTATATGTTTTTATGATTTCATTTTCTTTTTTGAAATTTTCTTTTTATGAATTCATTCTTACCTTTTGGATTCAAGAGTGATAAAAACTGGTATCTCAGTAGAATATTGAGTACTCTGTTTGGAGACGGCAGTTATTTTCTGGTTGGTGACTTTTCTACCAGTTTAAAACTTTTTGTTTAACTGATTGTATGATGAATTGATTTCTTTTTTTGCTGCTATGCTAGACCTTGCCAAGAAATCTGACTATGTGACTCTGGAATTTCCATCATTATTTCATTTATGTGGGAAATACCTCCTCGCTTTTCTTTCAAAGATCTATCTTACATTATAAAATTATTGTTGTTTTGAGAGTGGAAAGGATGGGATGAGTTATGAGGAAAGGCATCTATGACATTTAATTTACTCACTGTTTTTATTCCATCGATTATGCTAGTGCCACTTGATTGTTGATGCAGGCTTGAGGCAATTTTGTTTAAACTGGAGGTTTTAGATCATAAGGCTCGGGAAAGAGCAGGAGTAATCACTCCAACACTTGGCTCTCCTATTCCCATACTTTTAACTTTTGGCGCTGCTGTCGAGGTGAAACTTACTTTCTGATTGCATTTTCTATGAACCGTGCCATTGTCGTTCTGACTTCAATTTTCTATTTGCGTTTTTATTATTGAATTTCAATTATGGCAAAGTGAATTTAGTGACTAAGCTACTAGATTATGTTGGCTTTTGAAGGGAGAGAAATTTTGAGTTACAAGTTTGGAAGAGAAATTTGAAATCTAAATCCTTTAAGTTATAGTAGGAATGAGGAGGTAGAGTCATAGTAGAGGAATAAGCTCTTGCTTCTTGTTGGTAATGGAAATTGAAACGTGAATTTCATAAATGAAATAACTGTCCTTCAAGTTTAGACTTGCTACTTGCCTCTCGTAGTATATTACTCCAAACAACTTTAATCACTTTAATTTTCTTGTTCAGGTAGATTTTTTCTTTTAAGTAGGTTATATTCATGATCAGAAAGTATGGTAGGTGACAGAAAAAAATAAGGTCCTTGGCCTCGCCCAGCAAGGAACTTGGGTTTGACCAAGACCTTGTTAGATAGATATATCCCGAGTTCTGACTGCAATGTCCTTGTGTGGTTTTATATAGCAATTCCCCCTCTTATCTTTCTTCTTTTGAGAAAAAGAAGCTCTGTGGGACATTATGTTTCATAGAAGCGGTTAGTCATAAACTCAAGAGATTGCAGATCATGAAGGAACCTCATCTTGTTTGATTTTTCTGTTCTCGTTAAAAAGTAATACAATGAAATCAAGAAGTTCGATGCATAGGTACTAATTAATGAGAACTTTTGGAAGTCACTTAATTTTTTCCTTGTCCAAGAACTTGTCAACTGGATTACTAGTGCAGAAAATTGTTTTAGAGCGCTAAATCTTCAAACCACAATCCAGGAAATTTAGAGTTTGCACATATAAGCTCTCACCTTCTCTTATTGGCTACTGGCTTGGATCCTAAGAAATTAAATTTCCTTTATAAATGATTTCGTTATAATTACAACTCAGGGAAGGGTACTAGTTGTATGACAAGTCAATTCCACAATAAAATGGAACTTCAATCTTTATGTTGTAAAAATTGGTCCTGACCAGTGTAATCATTCATGTGATCCTAAAAGCTTGTGGGGTAAAATGTAGGCCCCATTATGTAACTAAGGAGTCTACACTCTACAGAGCATTGCACTTGCTCAGATTCAACCTGTTAAGTTACCAAAACTTCAAGGGCCCTCAACCAAGATGAGTCCTGGGTATGATGAAGAAGTTTGTGACATGATCATGTCATAATTCAAGTTAGGCTGTTTTGAAGTCAGTCTAGCTATGCACATGTCAAAGAATTAATTTGGTGGTTCCTTGTGAATGATTTGGTCTTGATCAGTTGAGTGTATGGTGTACCACACCATGGGTGCAAGATTGGTTTTTTTCACAGGGCTTGCTCCGAGAGGATTCTGTTTCAGAAGTTTTCGGTTGCCAAACACTACTAACAGCAACAGCTATGCTTTCCTCATATTGGCATACCACATACGTTCATTCATTTTGGTTTTCTTATTCTATATACGGAGCACAGTAATGGAATATGCACTTTGCTTTACATAACAACAAAATTATAGTGTGCTTTTGGCCTTCTATTTCTTTTTCTTCACAATTTTGGCTCTTGCCAAGTAAGTGGTTCTGGATTTTTCTAATAGTTTGTCCGTTCACATGATAGGCATTGCAAGCCCTTTCCATCAAATATGGAATTTTCCAGGCTGTTTACAGTTATTGGAAGCAAAAGGTATCAGTCACAATTTGATGTTATTTATGTTTTTGATGTCTCTGGTAGGGATTCTTTTTACTAGAAAGAAATAATTGTCTGATATGCGTGGTGTTCTTATAATGGTTTGTCAAATTTAGCAATAGTCTCACCTCTCTTATCTCTTTTTCCGTGAATGCTTGGATATGATCTCAGAACAATACTCTTGTGCTGTAAAATGAGACTGAGACTTTATAAGTTGACCTAATTGTATCAAATTAGTTTGCATGACAGGTACCATTCTTGTGATTGGTGGAAGTGATACTTATTTTTAATTCATTGTTTCTTTCTTTCTATCTTTGCTAGAAACTTGGAACTCACTTGGCATTTCATGTCTATCTCCCCTTAAACGCAAGCGTGCATTAGTGAGTACATCTTAGTAGATGCCTAAAAATGTTTTGAAATGGGAACAAGGAAAAATTGAAATTATCATTTGCAAATATTTTTTCATTTATCTGTATGTAAATTTTATTTAATTTTTGATAGGAGTTAATTGAACTTTTACATGAATATACAATTTCTTTTATAAGTTTCAGCATTTCATGCTTTCATTGTTTGATATTAGAACAATCATGCTAATTAGCACCTAGCTACCATTGATCAAGAGTATTTTTTATTGTTAAAACTGACGTAAAATCTAGGTTAGAGTTTTAAATAAATGGGATATCTTTTGATTTAAGATTGACATGTGTGGCTCATTATATATATACTCACATGCATTCGTACATTTGTTCAAGTCAAACTTTGTTAATTACAAAACCTACTGAACTTTTTTCGAAAATCTTTCTAAAAAGAATTTCTTCGTCACAAGATCACTTGCAATGAGCCACACATGTCAATCTGAAGTTAGATCACAATGAGCCATACTGACACCCACACACACACATATATAGAGATGATCTGTTAAGCACTAGTGCTTAGCTTATGGTAAGCACCCCTGACATGTCAGATTAATTTATTGGTGAATAACAAATTTAATTCAAATATTGAGACCAATATAAATTTATTACTAATAGACTCATGTGCCATGCCACCGGTGCTTAGCATAAGATAAGCACAGTGGTTAGTAAATCATCTATCTATATATACACACACTAGGTATCTATGGTGTTTGCAATAAGGACAAGTGAGGCTCCCTCTTTTGAAATCTGTAGTTGATGAATATTAACTGGGAAATTTTTTAGCTATGACTAAAAAGAAACATTTGATTCGGCGTGTTTACTGGGAAAACTGGATAAAATGGTTGGTGATTTTCACAAGGACTGCTTATTTAGAATTGAATGCTTTTGAATACTTTTTGTTTTTATGTGCATATTTTTACTTTTTAGACCTTGCATGTTAGGGATATAAAGGCACTTGACTATGACACGTGAAACTTTAACTCAATGATGACTTGGTGGTTTGGCAAGGGGCACAAAAATGTTTTTTAATGTACAATGGACCATGTAGAGTGTCATATTAAGCTGGAATCGACTATTGTTTGATCAGGAGGGGAAATAGTGGTTGGGATCTTGTTTTATATAGTTAGTTGGATCTTATGGTTAACACCTTGCTGGTTTATAGCCAATTTTGCTTATCATAATTAAATGATTTTTTCAAGATGCATTCTTACTTATTATTTTGCCAATTTTGTTTTTCTATCTTTTTCTCTACCAGCGGGAACGATGGCAAAAACCGGTTCTTCGGCGTGTGCAGGTTCGTTTCTCATGTTATTGGTTGATGTTACTATCAAAGAATCTGGTTTAGATACACTTGATTAAATGCAACCTTTCCTGGTAAACAAGCAGGTCTTGATTATTGTTTTCATTTCACGCGCACGGTAATATAATTTGTTGAAGAGATATACATATGACATCATCTAACAGCTAAAGCTTTTAGATCAAATGGTTCAACATTGTATCAAAGCAAGCAAATGTCTTGAGTTCAAGTCTCGTTGCCACCAATTTATCAAAAATTGTGCACGTGTAAGGTTTTCATTAGAAGAAAATGAATCTAGCTTACACGTGTGGGAGTCTAATGAAGATAAAATTTATCTAATAGCTAAAGTTTTTAGATCAAGTGATTCAACATAATTTGATCTCAATTTTCTCTTTGCCTATTAAATTGCTATAGATTGCAATGAAAAGAACTACTTTCACATTTCCTCTTTCTCATCTCATCAGTTTAGCTTTTTAGGATAGAGTTTTGTCATGATTCACTGTATTTTCATTCTCAATAACTCCTGGTTCGAAAGTGGATTTGAAATTCTTAAAAAAAGAATAAAGTTGAAAAATTCAAAAATACGTAGAGAGTAATTTGATCATATTGAATGGGTTAATTGAAAAGTGTAAAAAGCCTTTGTTTACATAGACAAAATTATTTTCTAATTTTACTAGTATAAGGAAAGAAAACTAAAATCCTAGAAGGAAATAAAGTCTTAATCTAAAAAGAAAGAAAAAAAATCATATTCTAATCATGGAAGGAGAATAAATCATATTCTAAACTAGAAGAAAAAGAATAGGACCGTCCTACATTAACTCCTCTCTATGTATGTGCAGTTCCAGACGATATGGTTTAGGATTCATTTGTATGTGCCTTCCTCTGATAAACTTATTTTCTTAAACTGCTTACTTGTATCTGCTAATAACTGTTCCTTGCAATTTCTATTGCAGCCACCTCCACCAGTTAATGATACTAATCCATACAATGTATTCAGGCGAAGGGAGAAAGCTCATAAGCTTCACACTAGGAGGGTATGTGGTTTCCTAGTTTATGAGCGCTTTCACATTTTTTTAAGTGGTCAATTTTTTTATTTTCATTGTATTAATATTTATTTAACTTTGAGAAATAAAAATGTACATATAATGCATCTTGTGCATGATTGCTGTATGCTGCACAGATGCAAAGGAGGGATAACAATGTGCAGTCATTTGAAAAGCTTCGCCAGGTTAGTCTGTTTTCTGTTCAATCATTTTTTCTATGATATTCTATATTTGGTAGTGAGAATTTTTAACTCAATTTCTAATAGGTTTTCTGAAGTATTAACTATCACTATTATTCTTTTTGCTTGGGTTAGACGAGAGTTTCTTAAGGCTTGTAGTTGTTGAATACATGTTCTTCGTATTTAAAACTTTTTCAAACTATATGCTGTGTCCTCAAATTACGCTTCATTTCTTGATTGGAGTTTGCACCTACTGTTTGCCCTCCTGCTGAAGAATTCGAAGTTTGGATGCAGCATAATACTACTAGCTTGATGAACTAATATTATATATTAGCACGAAACACTGACTTGACAACTTGCTCAAACCATGGCTAGTTTCTGGACGACAAACATTATATTCAAGCCTGCTGCTTGCATTGTGTTCATGTTCATAAAATAAATTTTCTTGGACATTGAAGATGTTTTCTTCTGCTTGTCATTGCTGATTGCCAGTATTTCATCCTCAACAGTTGATCATTGACTATTTTCTCTGATTGTCGACTTTAAATTCTAATTTCTGGCCATTAACGGAGTTTGGAAGTGACATTCAAGAAGCTGAAGAGCGAGGAGCTTGATAGCTAAAAATTAATAAATCACAGCCTAACTTTAGAAATATAGAAGCACGAATGTATCATACAATTACTCGCGGTATCCTTTCTTGGATTCTGTTCTACAATTTTGTTTGAATGCTTTTGCTTAATGCACTTGTTCAGATCATTTTGATTTTCACCATCTTCAGGTCCGGCGGAACCTTGATCAGGCAAAAACCATTATTGAGGCTCTGATCCAGGTACACGGCCCTACTATTTTTGAGCCCCATTTTTTTCCCTTAAGAATGCATTTTGGAATAGTAGATTGATGGATAATGTGTGGTTGAAAAATAAGAAAAAAGTTTTGGGTTTGCGTGTAATATTATTTTATTGAAGAATGTGTGGTTGAAAAAAAAGAGAGAAAAAAATGTATTTTGGAAATAATGGGAATCAAACAAAGGCTTAATAAGTTTCATGATATTCTGATTAAGATTTGTGCTTTGCATGGCAATGAAAACGTTTGCAATGACAGTAAGTTCTCATTCCTTCATCATGGTTTTATGTAGAGGGAAGAGAAGAAACTAGAACTTGTGGAGACTGAGGTTAGCCTTCAAAGAATTCAAATGAAGTACAAGGTATTCACAATTATTTTATCTTGCCAAACTATTGACAATTTTGAAATTGTTATATTGCTTAGTAACTTTTTGAACATTGATAATAGTGCTTGGACACCAAATGAACCATATAAGATCTCCGTGTCACAACTGGGACCACATTTTAGCAAGCACAGAAATTACCAAAGTGCCATTATATTAAAAAGAAAAAGTGCAAATCCTTATGAATCAAATCAGACACCATTAAGGCATGCTAATATACTATGGATATCTTTATTTTTACAAAAATTCTTATTAGCTCACGTGGGGGACACATTTCTAGTTTTAGGTCCAAAATTGTTGTCTTTTCTAACCATGTAATGGCTTGTGGATCATGATGTACAATTATTAGTTGTATCATGTACATATAGTTAAGATAACACTGGCCTCAGCAATTTCTCTTTCTGATAATTAATTGAGGAAAAGCAAATTAGTATGACATTTTTGCATGTTCATATGCAATATTTGACATTAGTAAGTCTTCAAAGAATAACAATGAATCAACATTTCAGAAATTTTCTAATAGCATAATAGTCTTGGATAGAGTCGAAGAGGATTTTGGCACATATAAGAGAAGAATTTAACATCCAGGAGGAATACAAGATATCGATGTAATGATGATTCTAGACTATATATATATATATATATATATATACACACATATACACACACTTACATAGCCTAGTCTTTTTAAATCTAGTGTATATATATAATAAAGATATACATGGGGCAAGACAACAATTGTGGCTATACTAGCTTACATCCTTACATCCTGACATTGTGGTTTCTAACGGAAATCGGTTATGCATCTTGTGGTTTAATTCACTATGCTGATGTAGAATAAACTGAGTTGGTTTCTAAGTAATAGATGGTCAATAAAATATCAATTGGATTTTCCAGCATGAAATTGAGCTCCTTGATGATAGTCTGGGGCTGCATGGATTACTGTCCTACCCAACCAAGGTTGATTCAAGTGAGGAGGAGTTTGTTGATTCTGACGACATGGTAAATGGCCATCCACATACAAGACCTGCTGTGGCGCAAAATCACCCTTTCGTAGAATCAAAGTTAGTGCTGGATTCTGCAGGAAGCATGAGGCAAGAGGCTGGGCGTCAGCATATACCGCACAGTTGGCTTCATAAACTGGTACTTGTCTATTTCTCAATCCTACCGAAAGTTTCTTGCCTAATATAAACCTGAGAGAAGTTATGGTAGAAGATAGTTAGGAAGTGTTGAGAAACAAACAGGATACCAGAATAGCTCTGATACCACTTGTTGTGAAACAACCAAAATATCTCTTGTTAATATGCCTGGATCGCTGTTATCAATGTTAGAAATACAAGAATTATGTATTGTTTAATACTACTTGTTGAAACACAAATACCTGAATTAATTGTTGAAGTTATATGGCAAACAATCAAGAATTAGATCAAGAACAAAAGAATAATAAAGACAAGAATATGATAGAGGAATTAAAAGATTTTATTGACTCAAGAATAATGGAGAAGAAGGAAAATTACAACGGATCCTATAATTCTAGTAATCTATTTTCTCACATTACAAAATTGTATAGAAGAGTTTAGTATTTATAGGGAACATGTAGGGGATGTCCAAATCCTTCTGGTAGAGTTATTGATGATGTAGAATGCCAAAAAATCGAGTCCAAAACGAAATAGAAGAGAAAAATACGGAAAAACGGAACAGAGGAAGTGGTGCCTAGGCGCTACATCAAGCGCCGGGACTGGCGCGCCAACCTTGCTATTGAAAAAAGCAAGCCAGCCCTTAGGCGCTGAGTTATGTCCCAAAAATTTCCAAAATATCTCCAATGATGTTCTTCTTCATTTCGAACTCTTCTTCAAGTCCAATACTAATTTCGAACTCCCAATGTGCATCCAAAATAGAACTTCAACTTGATATAGAACTCCAATATCATTTCAAATTTGATTTTTTCATGACGTGCACTTCAATTAGAATTTTTAAATACTTCAAACACTTCAACAAAGGAATTTGGGTCATACTCAAAATCCAACAATCTCCACCTTAACACGAATTCCACCAAGGAACGAACGGCTTCTTCAACAATAATCCAAAAATTAGCTTCTCCAACAAAACACAATATTTCACCTCTTCCAATGAATCCAAGCACTACTCTTGTAGAATTATCTCAGATTCCAAAAATCTTAATGATTCTGAATTAACCAAAATGGGCTGTAACACACCTCTAGGCAGAATCAATATCAAATGCTTTTACAGAAGGCTCCTTGTTAGATTGTACACCTTCTACTCCACTTCAAGAATGCTCAACAACATCAGAATCCACATACCTTGTTCCACTGGGTCCATCTCTAGCAACTGAATACAATAGCACCGTAAGTGCTGGTGGTAAAGCGACATTATCTATATTTTCTGAACTCAACTGAGTAGTATTCTTCAAATTTGACCATGTACGAGCTTCTAAAGGCGTTATACCAAATCGAATGTTCACCACGATACTGAACCTGTGCTGATTGACACTTCTAGATTCTGCACGACCCTGCAAGATGTATAATTGAGAAATTTTATGTCTCTCCAATACAACCTGGGCACCCTTACAAACCTTCAAAGTTCCACCTCCACCGAAGAACTCATAACCTTTTGAATCAAGAATATATAACAAGATGAGATTCTTCTTCAAATCCGAAACATGTCGAACCTGGCTAAGTGTTCTAATTGTTCCATCCAAAAGCTTCAATCTAACCATACGAATTCCAGCAATCCAACAAGGTGCGTTGTTTCTCATAACCACGACATCTTTGAAAACGGTTTCATGTGTAGCCCACAAGTCCTTATTAGGACACATATGAAACACACACGCTGAATCAAGAATCCAATCCAGAAATAGCTAAGAGATCTCCATCACTTACAACATTCTTCGCGAGGTCTGCTTCGCCTGAAGTATCTGAATATCTACTTGCAGTCATCCTTTATTTATTCTGCAATTTGTAGCAATCCTTCATGTGCCATTACTTCTTGCAGTAGTTACAAATCTGATTACTGAATTTAGACTTCGATCTGCCCCTTCCAGAACCACCATGAGCAACTAGGCCTTATCCATCTCTGGCCTCAGAAACTAGATGCTTCATCTTCTCTTTTGAATACAAAGTATCATATACCTCATCTATGGTTAGAGTATCACGACTATATAAGATCGTGTCTCTAAATGAAGAAAACGAAGCGGACAACGAACACAATAGGATCAAGGCCAAGTCTTCTTCATCATACTCTATTTCCAAAGTTTCCAAATCTCCGGCGATCTCTTTAAATACAGTCAGGTGATCTTCCAATGATTCTCCTTCTGCCATTCGACGAGAGTATAAACGCTGTTTGAGGTTCAACTTGCTTATCAGACTTTTAATTATGCACAATTGCTCCAACTTCAACCCTTAACAAACCGCTGAATTCTCCTTCAAAACGTCTTGAAGAATGGTATTCTATAGATGAAGGTGAAAGTGAGAAACTGCCTTTTTGTCCTTCCATAATTTCTCCTCTGCGGTTAAAGTTGCGGACATCTTGTCAATTCCCAGCAACGCATCATCCAAATCCAGTTGTGCGAGTACTGCACACATATTAACTTGTCATAGTGAAAATCTAGTGTTCCGATCCAAAAGTGGAATGTCATACTTCATGGAAGCCATCACGAACAAAAATCTCGAACAAATCAAATCCCGCGCTCTTGCGGAACTGCTGAACCTAGGCTCGATACCACTTATTGAGCAACAAACAAGATACCAGAATAACTCTGATACCACTTGTTGTGAAACAAACAATATACAAGAATCGCTCTGATACCACTTGTAATGAATTAACCAAAATATCTGTTAGAAGAAATATTAATATGCCTGGATCGTTGATAGCAATGGTGGAAATACATGAATTATGTATTACTTAATACCACTTATTGAAACTCGAACATCGGAATGAATTATTGAAGATATATGGTAAATAATGAAGTATTAAATCAAGAAAAAAAATAATAAAGACAATAAATATGGCAGAGAAATTAAGAGATTTTATTGACTCAATAATAATAGAGAAATAGAGAAGATTACAAAACGATCCTATAATTCTAGTAATCTATTTTCTCACATTACAAAATTGTATAGAAGAGTCTAGTATTTATAGGGAACATGTAGGGGACGTCAAAACCCTCTTGGTAGAGTTGTTGATGAAGTAGAATGCTAAAAAATCGAGTCCAAACCGAAATAGGAGAGAAAAAATCGAACAGAGGCCGCGGTGCGCCTAAGCCCTACACCCCTGGCGCCTAAGCGCCCTTACTATTGAAAAACAGCAAGCCAACGCTTAGGCGCTGCGACCCTAGCGCCTAGATGTTAGGTTACGTCCCAAAATTTTCCAAAATGCCTCAATAGGCGCCAGCCTTGCTGTTGAAAAACAACAAGCCAGCGCTTAGGCGCTGCGACCCCAACGCCTAGGGGTTGGGTTACGTCCCAAAATTTTCCAAAATGCCTCAAATGATATTCTTTTCTATTCCGAATTTTCTTCAAGTCCAATACCAATTTTCAACTCCCAATGGGCATTCAAAATAGAATTTCAACTTGATATAGAACTCCAATAGCACTTCAATTAGAATTATTCATGACGTGCACTTTAATTAAAATTCTTCAATACTTCAAACACTTCAACAAAGGAATTCGGGTCACACTCAAATTTCAACGGAAAGCTTATGACGTTATTCATGGTAGAGTTGAGAGTTGATGAGTTTAGTTCAATATATTGGATTCATTTCAAGGAGCTACATAATAGGGGGAAAGATTATGCTATTTAGGGAACTGTTGGACAGTACCCTTTATAATATCTAACATATTATTCCTTTCCATATTCTATGCAGGATCTAAACGAGCCAGTTTTGCTGTTCACTAAACCAATAGATCCGTATAAACTATCAGGCGCTGGTGTAATACTTCCACCCAATTGTTCAACCCCAAATGGCAGATCATCGCGCTCATTTAACTTCCATGGAAGGATGGGACGAGGGGGCCGAATAGTGTTTGATAGATGGAATCCGCTTATGCATACTCGGATCGACTGTGGTGATGCATTATATGTGCCACCAAAACCGCGACATTCTGCACATCATTAATTTTCTTGCCATCTTCTGAGCTTTATCAGCAATGAACTCTTTCAGAATCAATTCAAATGTAATTTATCTTTGGGTGGAGGTATGTTCAAGACAATGTGAAGGCTGACAACATTTTAGGCTCAATCTATGGGAAATCGATGCAGAGATGAGCAAAACCTTCTTGCACAAGTTTGCTGCAGGCAATGCCTGAATCTTCCCTACTCAAACTCTCAATGCGGGATCTCCCCTTGTACATTTATTTCATTCTGCTCTAGATAGACTAGGAAATAGCTCTCTATGTTTAACAGCACAGGGTGTAAAATTTGCAGGGTATTTATTTAATTTGGACGCTCGCGTTAATAACTCCCTATGACATATCTCCCTCTTGTAAAATAATTTGAATGGACTGAGGGCTATAGTTTTGTAAATTTAAGTTTTTTCTGTCATTCGATTTTGCAATTTTTTCTTCCTGATCATGGGCGAAAAGGGTCCGTGACTTTAGTCTATTAACCAAGTTTGACATGCATCTGGTCTCGAGGGATGTTTGATTTGAATTCAGATATGCAGGTTTTTGTTATAGCTAAACGAATCATTTGGCTGATAAAGAACAAGTTCGGAGAAGCGTTAATGGTTCCCATCACTTACCGAGTAGAGAGAACTCGAATCTTAATCTGTGAAATTGGTATTAGGCTTAAAACATCATGTTTTGGGTTCGAATGCTGGTGGACTCAAAAGAGAAATTCCTGAAGAGTAAGGACAAATATTTTTTCCAAAGCAGATAATACGTATGATATAATGGCTCAAATCATTACAATAAACATTTCTCTTAGACATTCACGCAATTACCTTTAGTTGGAATCATTTTATATCCAAATTTCTAGACAAGAAATTCAATTATTTATAATAAAGAGGTTTAAACTCTGCAGCTATGACATCTTTCGAGAGGACGTGCATTTGGCTCAAAGATGATGTTTTCATTGCCAAAGCCTTCGCCTGCGTAGCTCTTTCCATTAGCAGAGCGAGTGCCCTGGTTGCCTTCTTCGTTAACAGAGCCTTTGCTATCACATTCATCGTTCTTTCCACTGGTAAAGCCTTTACCTTCGAGTTCATTGCTCTTTCCACTGGCAAAGCCTTCTTCGCTCCTTCCACTGGCGGAAATTTCACCTTCATTGCACTTTCCAGTGACATCACCTTCGGCTTCAGTACTTAACCTTTTAAGACTCTTCAATTTTTTCTTAGCACAGATTGTGAAAGCAGCTATGGCAATGATGGCAACAATGACGGAAACTACATTGTAGATGATCTGCACTAGACTCAGGTGATGGTTCCCATACTTGACATCTGCTAACGTTTTTATTACCCGACCACTGCAGGCAAAGAACCACAATTACAGTGAACACGTGCTACCAAGTTGATTTGTATGTAATCTTGATCAACCAGTTAAGGCATTATATTTACAATGCAGAGAGAGAGAGAGAGAGAGAGAGAGAGAGAGAGAGAGAGAGAGAGAGACCTGTAGATGTAAACAAAGGCTTCTGGGATCATTCCTGTAACTGATCCACATAAATAGGGCCAAAATCGAATATTTGTCACTACTACAGCATAATTAAATATCGAGTATGGAAATGGTGAAATCCTAAACAGTGCAACCACTTTAAATTGATGGAACCAACTTCCTTCTCCAGCCAATTTAATCATAGCTGCTTTTTGAGGCCATCTCTTTAGCCAGTGCTGCAGATGCACAAGTGATTGAGATTACAGGTAAAATGGCAAATAGAAAAGGGGCAGCAAACAATTAAGAAATATGAAAAGAGAAACGTAAACTATCGTGTCTTACATGAATCCGATCACGGAAGAGTAAACCAGTCAAGAATGGCAGGGTCATTCCTATGGTTGTTCCAATAATAATTATGACAAACCCGAACCCGTAACCAAAAATCATGCCAGATAGCAGCAAGAGAGGACCGGAAGGAATTAGAAACACGGGAAACAATGTCAAAGCAGCTACAAGTATGAGTGCAAGCACTGGACGATCCAATGCAGTTGCCCATTGCAGGATCGGGTAAAGAACCTAATCAAAATGATCGATGTAAGAGATCATATTCTTCTTATTTGTAAATACAAAAGATAAGTTTTAACAAATGAGAACAACATTGTGACATATCCTTGAGAATATGCTTCTTATGACTGAAAATATTCACATTATCACAGCACTAAAAGATTGAATAATGTTTGAAAGCAATCATAAGCTGTGTCCAGAATTCCATGACAGTAACTAGGAAACTTTTGCAATACGCTCATGTTTCTTCGAACGCGCAATGCCATAATTATCAACATCCAAGATGATTGCTCACTCAAACTTGAACAGAAGTCAAAAGGAAAAAATAAAATCTATTACTTTATATCGATGTAGTATTCTGAATCCCGTTAACACTGCAACTTATTCATGACTTCGGATTTTTTATTCCTCTATACAGTCACTCAGCATTTCAAATCCATCCTCTAAATTATTATAAATTAGCCAGAAAAAGTGTCATTTCTAATATAAGGTTAGGCCACAGGAACGACACAAAACTATATGTACTAACAGAAACACAAAGATTGAAATACCTTCTCTATTAGAAAGGGCGCTCCCCATTTTAAGAAGATAGCAAGAATTGCTATCATAACTGAACACAATATGGCGGCCTTGATCCACCACATTCGCGGCCTTTTTCTTGATTTTGATTGAGACTCTAAATCACCCATTTCAGGTAAACTTGCTTCGTTGGGCATATCCAATATGACGTGGTTACTTCCTTCCCTTAATAGATCCACACTATTGGCGTGGCTTTTCTCCAACTCCTCAGGTGAATCTAGCATCTATGTCGAGATGCCACATGCCTGTCAAATGAAACACGTTAGGCATCAGTATGTTAGACATCAGTATTTAAGCAAGCACAAGGTAGAAAACTTACCATATTAGACATATATCAGGAAAACTTGAAGATTGAGAAATTTACATCAAACACTGATTTGTGAATTCTGAAGTGACAAATTTTGCAGCATTCAAGAGTTTCGAACAATTCACATCATGTTCATTAATAGTGTTTTGTGCAAATTCACAACATATGAAACTTCATCTTATAAAGAATACCGCATTGCGGAAAATTCTGATAATGTTCATCATTCCAGGACGATGATTACGTATTAGAAGTGTACTTGAATGACAAGCTGCGATGCAAGGACTCTTCTGAATGTAACAAAGTAATGGTATTTTACACTTGATGCTCCGAAAGGAAACGGAATATGATTGCTTACATGTCAAGAAAAACATATCCAAATGTGCTGTATAGCCATATCAACTACCATTATACCACTTTAAACAGAGATTCTCTTTTGAAAAACGCCCATTGCCAAGTCCCCTGTTCTTTCGTGCAGCAACCACACATACTGCAGTGGAAAATACTGCTAAAGGCATATAATTTGCTGGATTATATCTATCCTTATGATATTCCATTTGCTACAACAAATTTGTGTAGTAGTCAAAAAACTAGGTTGTATTAGAGAAATTAAACATTGATTCATACCATAGATGCACAAAAGGAAATGTTCAAGCAATGCTAATTCACTCTTTCAGTTCAACCAAATAATTAAAAAGAAAATAAAACTTGGCTCCAGATGAACTCCTCAACTTCATCAAGATATTCAAAAAAAAATAAAAAAAAACCCTTCAATTTCTTTCACCTCAAATATCATCACCAATTAATTTTTCTTTTTGTTAATAAAAAATTGCTAATTTTCCCCCTTCTTTTAGCTTTCTTCTACATATGAATGTTAAAAAAAAAGAAAAAATCAGAATAAAGATTTTGAACCCGTCCAACGAAACAAATACAGAAAAATGAAAGATTTATTGCATATACTAACTCAAATAAAAGAGAGCGCCATCACTGATTAGTGATCACGACCGACTGTTTTCTCTTGTTCCCCTTCTTTTTCTAAAAACTAATAAATCACATAATAATATAGCAGTTTTTTTTTTTCTTTTTTCTTTTTTGAATCACGTAAAATAACAGTTTTATTTGAACATATCGGCATATCATGCGAATAATTAAAATAAAAATTAATTATGTAATAATTATTTATTATAAAACATCATTTTATACTGTTTGAATCCGGGAATTTCTATATTTATAATTACTGTTAATTACGAAAAGTTATTTGTGGTAGAGATAAAATATGAAATTAAATTCAATAAAATTGATTTTATAATTAAAATAAAACTTTAGATTTTAATTTTTAATAAATAGGGTGTACATTAATTGTTGATTCATTGGCTTTTAATTTTTTTTTTTTTGAATAAATGGTGTGGTCATTTCTTGATTGTCTGGCTTAAACCTCAAGAACGTACTCTTGGTAACATTTTTGCCTTTTTATTGTACCAGAGAAGCTCTTCCAACAAATTACTCTGCAAAATTGATTAAAGCCCAGTCCATAACCATTGAATGGCCCCATTACAAGCCCATTAACCTTGCGTATTGGAAAAATTCATAAATATCCTTTTAAGCTTAAACTTTTTTTTTCATTTTTTTTTATTTTTTTCCATGATTTTTACAATAAATTTTTTCCATGATTTTTACACATTATGGTCGTTTCGATCAATTTTTTTTTAAAAATATAATTTTCAACGACACATTCTCCCTTAAAATAATGTTACAGACTAACTCAAATTTTTTTTCTTTGTTTTTTAATTACGCATTCTTTAAAATACATTTTTCTTCAAAATCTTATTTTATTGGAATCCAAACAGAGACTATATTATTATTACACAAGTTTTGCCACGTGATTAGAGAAAGAGACCACTGACCAATGTGAAAATGAATATTTGCATTTACATTACAGCAACATATTTTCTCTTTTTTCTTACGCGTGGGGCCCAAATTTGATATTTATTTATTTTTAATGAATAGAGAATATGAACGTTACTTGGTTTGTGGGGTCCTAAAGACATCTGTCGGTGGATATCTACCTTCTTGCCTTATTTTATTTTATTTTATTTAACAGTAGACTTTTTTAAAATGGTGTAATTTGGACTCTTCATTTTTCATTTTCTCCCAACAGACTGCCCGTTAGGTGCACCCTTCTGCCCGAAGTCACAATTTGAAAAGTGCGAGTCCTTCATTCCAAATAAAAAATAAAAATAAAAATCACTTATTTTGTATTTATGGATTGGTGTCGGATCTAGGCTAACCGTCACATTGTATTACTTAATATATTTATTTATTTATAATCTATTCTGTTATAAAATTTTCTATCGTTTTGAACATTTTTTACGAAGAAAGTATCAAATATTTAGAGACAGAATAATCATCTATCTTAATAAATGAATTCTGACTCAGTAGTTTCATTTTCCGATGATGTATGCCGATTGGATCCCATCAATCAAATCACTTTCTTCGTTCCTCAACCTTCTTCCTATAAAATCTATTCAAAGGATTTTGAAGGTAAAAAACTAAAATGATGGATTGATCAATTAACTCGAACAAATCCATAACCCGCTTCCATTTGAGAGGGAAGAATCTTTTTGATTACTTTCATTTATGCATTTAACAAGAAACAGGAAAAAAAAGATACGATACAATCTCGTCTCTCTAATTGATAACATTAATCTACTATGGGTTGTTAATTTTGATAAAAAAGAATACTCAGATGATTCTAAACAGTTTAAAATAACTCTCAAGGAGAATCAAATTAGGTTTTGAAAGAAATCCGAGACATAGAATTAGGCGATAATATATCTTGATAAATAAAGTTCAATTCTCGTAATAGTTCTCGTCTTGGTAAAAAATAAGAGAAAAGGTTTGTTGGAATTATTTTATACCAAAACCAAAAAAATAAAAAGAAAAAAGAAAAAGGTAACATGCAATGTAATAGAGGTAGGAATTAGACAGTGTGTCGTTGTCTATTAGTGGACTCATCTCTGTCAGCAAACCAAATTTTGCATAATTATTGAGGAAGACGATTCAACAATTAAAATACATAGATTATTGCCACTGCCTCCCACTCCACCCCATGTTATACCCTCCACCGCACTCACTTTTACTCCACAAAAAGCTCTTCAAATCCATAGATTTCATCGAAATCCCTTCACCTCCATTTTCAAGTAACTCAAGTTTATTCATCTCCTTTCACTAGCTTGAGTTGGGTGCATAGTTGATTCCAGAAAATAATCAGATCTAGCTTCTTTAAGCCAGTGGGGTTTTGGATACGTGCATATTGGTAATTTGTTGGGAAGGGTTAATAGATGAGTATGTACGGGAGGGATCCGTGGGGAGGGCCGCTTGAGATCAATGCGGCGGACTCCGCCACCGATGATGACCGGAGTAGGAATTTACAGGACTATGACAGGGCGGCGCTGTCACGGCCGTTGGATGAGACGCAGCAAAGCTGGCTGCTTGGGCCTGGGGAGCAGAAGAAGAAGAAATATGTAGATCTGGGGTGTATTATTGTGAGCAGGAAGATCTTTGTTTGGACTGTGGGTACAATCCTGGCTGCGGGACTCTTGGCTGGATTTATCACTTTGATCGTCAAGACTGTGCCCCGACACCGACACCACCCGCCACCCCCGGATAATTACACCGTGGCACTTCACAAGGCGCTCATGTTCTTCAATGCCCAGCGCTGTAAGTGAACAGTATATTAGTGCTTTTTACTCTGGATTGATCACTATTCTTGTATTTGCATGATAACAATTTGCTTAGTTTGGTATTAGTCTTTCAGATCTGATGAATTTTGGTATGAGGTTGACAGGTGCATATTAAAATGAAGGATTTTATATTCTATCTATCAATAATTATCATTTATTATGGCTCTGTCATATGGTGGGATTTTTAAATTCTCTTTACATATACTGGTATGATTTTGAGCATATATTTACCATATGGATTTGATAAAAGACGATAGGGACCATAAAGAGAATAGTATGCCGGCAAGCTCATTCTGTGTTTAAAGTTTTTGTTCCTTTGGTTTAGAAATTGCCAAATTGCAAGTGATCACTTCATTTTCTGAAGCTTATTATGTTTTTGTTATTAACTGTGGGATACATTAGATGATCCACGGATCTTTGAATAGACACAGAATTTGACTTAAGATCCACAGGCGGCCTCTGTTCGAATTGCACTTTTAGATTTGTCTTACTAAATAGTTTAAGAATTCTTACGCTGATGCCAGGTTTATATTTGAACTCATTGGCTGTGGTGGATTACACATTTATAATTTTTTGCACTTGGTCTAATGAATCGTGCATTTTATCTGATGTCTAAAATGGATTTTTACAGCTGGAAAGCTTCCCAAGCACAATAATGTCTCGTGGAGGGGAAACTCTGGCTTAAATGACGGGAAGTCTGATAGTGCAAGTATATTCAAGAATTTAGTTGGTGGCTATCACGATGCTGGAGATGCGATCAAGTTCAATTTCCCTCAATCTTTTGCCATGACTATGTTGAGTTGGAGCGTGATTGAATACAGTGCAAAGTATGAATCTGCTGGGGAGCTAAACCATGTTAAAGATATTATCAAGTGGGGGACAGATTACTTCCTCAAGACTTTCAACTCCACAGCGGATACCATAGATCAGCTAGTAATGCAGGTAAATACCGTGAAATTGTTGGTAATAATATATGAAATTACAGTGATGTCATATTACACATTCCCGTTAATGGAAATTTATAAAAGCATGCTAGATTTTACACCGCTGATCTTGTGGTTTTCCTCTAGATCATTAATGTACTTTTGTCTCTCGGTATAAATTAAAAGGGAGAAACCTTGTTCAACTCACGTAATATCTGACCACTCGTCTTCCATAGACACGTGGTAGTTTTACTCTCATAAGTTCTTGCTTTTGGCCTTGTGTTGAATTCCACTTTTTTCCTTTTGTACGTGCTTGTTAAAAGATGTTTCTATGATTTTACTTGGTAGGTTGGAAAGGGTGGTACTTCGGATGATTCAGATCCCAATGATCACAACTGTTGGATGCGCCCAGAAGACATTGATTACGATAGGCCAGTTGCTATATGCCATAGTTGCTCTGATCTTGCTGCAGAGATGGCTGCTGCTTTGGCTTCAGCGTCCATTGTTTTCAAAGATAACAAGGCCTACTCACAAAAGCTTGTCCATGGCGCCAAAACCCTATTTACATTCTCCAGGGACCAGCGTGGTAGATACAGTTCTGGTAATGAAGCTTCAATTTTCTACAACTCCACCGGCTACTGGGATGAGTTTGTGTGGGGTGCATCTTGGCTATACTACGCTACAGGAAATTCTACCTACCTTCAGCTGGCTACGACTCCTGGTCTAGCTAAGCATGCCGGTGCTTTTTGGGGAGGCCCATATTATGGTGTATTCAGTTGGGACAATAAGCTTGCTGGAGCTCAAGTAAGTTTCACTAAAAATTAATTTTTGTTTATGTTTGATTTGAGTTTTAGCTACATGATCTACTTTGCACTTGTAATAACTAGTTCTGTTATGTGGATTAAATCCTTTAAATAAAGAATGTTATAGGTTTGTTATTTTAGTTAACGACCAACAGTTAAACTCCAAGGTTTTTCAAATTGCCAAATTCACTTTTCTTTGCCTGCCATAGGATCTTATTTTTTTGTGGCTTGAAGTTGCCTTCCAGCCATTTTATTTGTTTGGATAATGTATGACTGTTGAAATATAGTGTTCAATTATATTATCGTCTTAGGAACAATACGTGCAGCTTCTCTTGAAGAATAAAGCAGCTGATATGATGTCATCTGGACTTTGGAAGTTTTCCTTCCCGAGCGTGTAGAGTTTGTCTAGTTAAGAATTTTACAGATTGTTTGTAAAATAATCTTTTTGATACTGTATTTAGGTGCTTCTGAGCCGATTGAGATTGTTCTTGAATCCTGGCTATCCTTATGAGGAAATTTTGAGTACATTTCACAACCAGACTGGCATATTTTTGTGCTCCTTCCTGCCTGATTTTACCACATTTAATAGAACTAAAGGTAATCAATCTTGCCTCATTGCCATGAATGGAAAACTAAATATTTTTTGTGCTCCTAGGTTTTTAACTTGTACTAATGTTGGGGGACCTCTTACAGGTGGCATGATCCAGTTAAACCATGGAGCACCTCAACCTCTTCAGTATGTAGTCAATGCAGCATTCTTGGCTACGGTGTTCAGTGACTATCTTGATGCTGCTGACACACCTGGGTGGTACTGTGGACCCCATTTCTACCAAACTAGCGTTCTTCGAAAATTTGCTGAGACCCAGGTGAAATACGAGTTGCCCTTTCATTTGAGCGCATTTAAGTTGGTGATTATTTACATTGTTTTTTACTTTACTTTTCAGATAAACTACATCCTCGGCAAAAATCCTAGAAAGATGAGTTACGTTGTGGGCTTTGGAAATAAGTATCCAAAGCACGTCCACCATAGAGGTGCATCCATACCCAAGAACAAGGTCAAATATAACTGCAAGGGAGGATTGAAATGGAGGGATTCAAAAAAGCCAAACCCTAATACAATTGTTGGTGCCATGGTTGCTGGCCCTGACAGACATGATGGATTCCATGATGTTCGTACAAACTACAATTATACGGAGCCGACCCTTGCAGGAAATGCTGGTCTGGTTGCAGCACTTGTCGCCCTATCCGGAGACGGGAACAAAAAAATTGACAAAAACACGATATTCTCTGCAGTACCACCAATGTTCCCGACTCCTCCACCACCACCTGCTCCTTGGAAACCATGAGTCGCAACAATGGACTCGGTCCTTTTGTTTTTGCTGTGTGACTCGATAAACTGAATATTGATGTTGCTGTTAATTTCTAAAAAAGCTTCCTGAAAACCGAAGGAGTACAGAAACTAGGAGCTTGAAGACAGCTGCTGGGCTAAGTGGACTGGAAAGTTGGTATAACTTGAGGAAATACCCTTTTCTATTCAAAAGTTTGTGATATACTGAGTGTATGTATTATACCATCTATATATTCTTTCAAAAGAGAAGCGTAAAACCCAAAGAGTAATAATAAAGAGAAAAGAGGAAGAAGCAACACAATCGTTTTGGTTGACGATACTGTGTGTATGTATGTATTATACCAGCTATATATTCTTTCGAAAGCTAGAACTTGAACACGAAGGATCGAGCTGTTTTAGAATAAATAATGATGTCTAACGTACTCTTTGTGCTACACATTTATCGTCTTCTTTCTGCAGCAATGCTCATGTTTGTAGTTTCTTATACGAGGCTTGAAGACTTGTCACTTGTTTTCTCCGTTCTAAACACAAATTCCATCTCATTTTCATGTATGTTATTATCTCCCGATTTATCTCTTAAGAATGAAATTCTGCATTAAGGTGATTCACATTCAAGTGTTCCTTCTTTCCCTTGCCTTGACTGGCATTAAACTCTTGGCTGACCTCCCTATAGATCTTGTCACTGGCATTACAGAACCTGTTTTTTCTGTTGACCGATGAAGTCAGTCTGGATGCCTCGTGTTCACTTTGGCCAGGGTTAACGAGTTCAGGATTCATCGTGCTTGGTACGTGGGTCGTAACCGAACTGATTGGGTGAGTTCGACAGTGATTGATACAGAACCTGTTTTTTCTGTTGACCGATGAAGTCAGTCTGGATGCTACGTGTTCACTTTGGCCAGGGTTAACGAGTTCAAGATTCATCGCGCTTTGTATGTGGGTCGTAACCGAACTGATTGGGTGAATTCGACAGTGATTGATAACCACATAAGAGGGTTAAATCAACAGTGCTTGAGGCCCCCAATAGGGGGTCACCGGTGGTATTTTGTCACCCACCTTGTCATTCTCTTTTGTACAAATAGAATTATTAGGATTAAATTACCCTAATTAAGTAGACATCATTGGGGACAAAGGATTTTTCTCCCAAACGTCCAATCTCACCTATAAAGGGAAATATGAGGTGGGGGGTAGGGTGCAAACCTACCATTTAGGCGGCACCCTATTGTCATCCACTTTTGTACAAATAGAATTATTGGAATTAAATTACCCTGATTAAGTAGACATCATTGGGGACAAATGATTTTTCTCCCAAACGTCCAATCTCACCTATAAAGGGAAATATGAGGTGGGTATAGGGTGCAAACCTACCATTTAGGCAATCATTGCACCGCCTTCGGTGAGAATAATGTTATCTAGCATGTGTTAGAGAACTCGTCTATGTGGCAATATGTGATAAGTTCAATTAAATATGAAGTTATATGATTCATTTAATCGTATATTTCATTTAATGACAATTAGTGCTACTTGGACTAGTGTTGTAACACCAGTGATGTTAAATAGCATTACTCAGTATGTAATCATCAGTCATAGATTGGACAATTGACACAAAGTTCGAGGTCAGACACTATAGCATAGAATGATCGTGACCGTGACCGTGACTGTTTATGTTCGGCCTAGGTACTATTTCATTTTCTATTTTTCTTACAATTTCCGGTAAATTGGATTAAGAAAAAGGGTCGAGTTTCACTCAAATTATTTTCAATCTTCAACATCAACAATAATATCATAGTAACGAATAACAATTTATTATTGATTAATATACTCATATTAAAACATATTGAAAAAGATGGTTCCAATGTATTTCATACGAAGAAAGGGATATGTGAAAAGTCAAAAGTAACCGGCGTGCTTAATGAAAGAAGAAAAAATTAATTATAATACCCGATAGGTCCACGAGAAACGTAATGAAAATAACATACACAAGAATACAAATCCACCCAAAGCACCACAGGTCAAGGGACTTTTAACTGCATGTTTGTCAAAGTTAATTATTGGTTATAAGTAACGAGTATTTGTCGTTAAAATAAGTAAAAGTTGCGAATTTTATGAGTGAAATGTCCGAATGAAAATAAAATTTTGATCACTTTATAAATAATTAAAAACTTTGACAAACATATATGAAATGAATGATAACCCTTCAAATTCCCTCACAGTTCTACTGATAAATATTTAATTTAAACAAGATTTTTTTTTTTCAAATTAGGACCTATTTGACAGGACTATTGTTTTGTTTATGGTTTTATTAGAACTTTAAGAGGATGTTACCTTAAATCAATTTTTTTAAAATTTTTAAAAGTCGTGTCAAACTACCCTTAAAGAACTTCTTAATTTAATTAATGGTCACTGAACTTTGATGTCAGTTATTACTTGTTCATTGAAATTTGAAAAGTTACTTTTTACTCACTGAACTTTGTTATATACAAGTTATTATTTGATCATCTAAATTTAAAAGATTACTCGTTGTCCACCCAAATTTGAATAAAATCACCCATCAATCAGCAATATCGTTTCCATCAATATTACATATAGTGAAGTTCAGTGAACAACCAGTAATTTCGTTCAAATTTAGGTGATTAAATAGTAATTTATAATCAAATTTAATAAATAATAAGTAACTTTATAGAGATTGATGAGCAAGTAATCACATAAAACACAAATATGGTAACCATTGATTAATCTCTGAAACAAAAACAAATGCCACTTGACTGGTTCCTTCGAGTAAAATAAATAAATAAATACAGGTTTGACTAATAATAAGTAACAAGAGACTGCATTATTCATTCTACTTGTAAAACCGTTCCTTCTCCTCCGCTCTTCTCCGACATCACTACAAAAACCCCTCTCTTTCTATCTAAAGCTACACATACACTGATACACACAAAATTTGTACGTATAGATATGGCACTAAACTATGAGTATCCTGTATACATGTTGAGAAGTGAGAAGGGGTACACGGTGACGGAGTTGGAGAAGAGACAGCTATTCTTGAGAAGCTACCAGTTTTCCAGGAAGCAGAGTTTTACTGAGAAGATTAAGAAATCTTTGTTTAGAGTGAAAAGGGTGATATGGGGTAGATTCAGATCAGCAAGAAAGTTAAGGAAAATTTTGTGGTTGAAGCTCAAAAATAGCTTGTTTTTCACAAGTAGAAGAAGAAGAAGAAGAAGACGGTTTTCTCTACGCCTCCATAACTGCAACAGTCGAGCTGCTTTAAAAGATGTTACTTGCCCATCTTATTGCTTCTGGTAGGATTTTATTTTTCCCATTTTTAGGTTTTGTTTTTGATGGTTTGGAATTCTTGATCTTGAATGGGAATGGTCAGCTTTGGTTTCAAACTCCAGCTTTTAGCATAACATATATACCATAAATTTCTGGCTTTCTAATGTTGACCTATATTTGTCATGGATCATGACATGAAAAAGTTCAACGAGCTCGTTTGGCAGGACTTTTAAAAAGTCAAAAGTTATTTCTGCATATTTGGATGATTTTTTGCAGGTACGCTAGAAAAGTTTTTAGAAAAAACTATCAAAAAGTTCTTCAAATGTTTGGCAAACAAGCCCTCTCTTGGCACGGAGAAACTAGGGTAGCTCCTCAAACACTATGTCATAGCCATTTTTCTTTCTTTATCTAAAATATTATATATTTTTAACTAAAAATTAATACTAAATAACTTTCATGAAAATTAATAATAAATATAAAACTAAATTTATATTATATAAATGATGATTTTTAAAAAAAATTAATCAATGTGTCAATATATCGAGTTAGTATTTTTTTTGAAAAATAGTGTGTTGGCGTATCAAACACATATCATGTCTAACATACATGTCTATGTAGATGCATCAGTTATGCCCCCAAAAACACCATGAAAATCATTGACAATTCATTTGGACAATTGAATCCAAAGAAATCTTCGTGTTAAAGATAGAAACTAGCATTATTAACCCTACAGAAAAAGAGATTATCGGCAGACATGGAGTATGAAATGAAACTGATGATAGGAATCATGCAACTGTGATCAGGTCCGATTTCATGGTTTCATTAAGCATGGTTGACAAATTACTTTTTTTTTTAAGCAAGTTTTGTTAATCTAAAAGTAATTTCTTTGAATATAAAATCTTTGAATAAGTAAACTTATAAATTTATAATTGCAGTTTGCTATAAGTTCATTACAAACAATATATAAAATTTTGTCCTGCTTGGAAAAACCGCTATGGGGAACAACCACCATCTTTTTCTGTAAAGAAAAACATCGGAGAGACAAAGATTCGCGCCTGCCTGCTTGTAATATTGAATTCATAAAACACTCTCAAAGACTATAGGACCTGAATTCACATTGGTTTTGTATAAATTACTTTTATCAAAGTTAATTGAAATTTATGAGCAATTACTTTAATTATTTTCTCATATGGGAAGACTTTGTTGGCCATATTCAATGATTTTAAATGGTAAAAATTCTTGATATCTTGTCCTTCTTCATTATTAGGGTATTGTTGTTAAGTGAAGTCAAATTATAACGGTACATAATTTTTAAGAGTAATGTCATTCATCAAATGTTTATAAGATGACAGTAAAGTCAATGTCACGTTTGTCTAATGAATGTTAAGTTCTTGTTTGATAGAAATTATAATATAGATTTGTATTAAAGTCAAACTCAAAGTTAAAAATCAATAATTAAATTTAATAACATATTTCATGAGACGCACAACTTTTTAACCAGACATTTCATTATTTTTTTTATCAATGTCTCTAATTTGTATTTTTTGATTCATTCTATTATTGATATTGCAGCTAGCTCAGACTAAATACATTGTACTATGTTCGCTAATGTTAACAATGTGACTGTCATCTAAAGAAACTTCCTATGTTTGATTACTGCATTTGATTTCACTGGAAGTTAGCAGTGAATGTTATGCTTATATAGTTTGATACAACACAAACAATGATTTAATTTGGAAGAAGAATAAACTTCAGAAATGAAGAATTTTGATACACGATGGCGATAATTTCAAATTGTGTTAGGGATTATATATTTATCCGAAACAATCCTCAAATTGTCGAAATAGGAGTTCGCGGAATGGATTTTCGCACATAAATTATAGAGAAAATGGAGAATGTAATATCAAAAAGATCGACCTAGAATTCAACGATGATTTCTTGAGTTCAATTTATGGAGTTTTGACATCTTTAAAATAATGAAGAGGATGTAAATTGTGTTTTGTTAATATTTGTTATGAAGAGGTAAATTGGGGATTATGGGCGATTCTGGGTTGGATTGGGTTTGGTTGGATGTGATAGAGCTTGTTTGGTGGAGTGATGTTAGCATATAAACTGATTAACTTTGAAGAATTACATAGAACTTTTTTGTTATTAATTTTATTCAATATACTATAGTACTTTTGGAATAAAAAATGTTGAAATGTAAAATTTGAATGTGTATCTATTTTATTGTATTGGGTGAAATTTCCTCTTTTAATTATAATTTTAAGCTGGCCTGGACCAAATAGAGGCTTAATTACTTATAAGTTACCATTAATCCCCTGTTCGACGTACATTTTTTAAAAAATACATTATTTCAAAATTCATTTTCAACAACACATTTTTTAATAAAATAATATTTTTATCAGATCAATAATTTTTCTTTGCTTTTTAACCACATATTTTCTATCATATTACTATTCAAAATACATTTTTTTCTCAATAATATCTATCAAACACACCTTAAAAAAACTTCTTAGGCTTAGCCGAACATGCAACTGTTTAGGTCTCAGCTAATGGCGGCCCAGGATCATGCCCAAACTCATACTGAATTGGGCCTCAATTGGGCCTTGCAATGGAAAATTTCAGATTTTGCCGCGCGAAGGTCAACCCAAACGAGATTCAAATCTTGTCATTTTCGCCAAAAGCAAGGTTCGGACATTCCGAACCAGAACACTCTCTCAACTCCGAACCTTAAATTTGACAGTCTTTGTCTTATCTCGCACACTAAAATAATTCCTAAATCCCCTCATTCCAGCCGTACATTTCCTCCTTGCCTAATTTTAACCGTCTGATTAGCAAACAAATATTAATCAACGCCGAAAAAACCTTTTACTACTTCCGTATATAATTGGCGAATCTTTCATTTGTCTCTCTCTCTCTCTCTCTACAGTTCAATGAATTTCCGTAATTTTCAGTGAATGCTTGAAGTAGAATTAGTTGGTGTTGGCTGCTGAAAATCCATCCATACACCAGGTATATGTGTATATAATATACAGCTGTATTATGTATGTATCTGTATATGATGTGATTGCGAAAAAAATTGTTCTTGACAAACGTGTGGCTCAAACAGGAGCCGTCGTTTGACTGTCAACCCTTAATTCTGCATTAATTATACTTGGGTGAATTTTTTATTCTACACAATTTTGAATTTTTGATCTGAGTGTAAAAATGGTCAACTAGTCTATACTTGGGGAAATCTATGTATTAAATGCTGCCTGTGCTGTAGCTGTTCTATAATCCAACTGGAGATAGAATGATTAACTGTATAAAACTCATTTCTAGGCCTTGATTCGATGTATGTCGGAGCATCAAAGTAAATTGGACATCTGAGTTTTCCATTGAAGTGATGGCGTCGTTGGCGGAGAAACGAACTGTGGATCCGTTGCTAAAAGATCTCAGTGAGAAGAAACAGAGCTTCCGGCGGAACGTGGAGTCGCTGGCGGCTGAGCTCAAGGAGGTCCGCGGCCGTCTTGTTTCGCAGGAACAGTCATCTGCTCGCGAAAGCATAAACAGACAGGCACGAACAAACTATGATTTCCCAACTCTTTGTTTTCGAATCTGTTTTAAAATTCATATAATTCGTATGAATGAAATGATTTCAACCTTTCGTTTTAGTTTAGAAATATTTAGTGTTGGACACTTAAATCTACATAAAAATCATGAATATTCCAATGACAGAGATCTATTACTTCTTCGTTTTAAATTTTGATTTCTGCTCTTACAGGAAGCAGAAAGCAAAGCCAAATACCTGGAAAAAGAGACAAGTAGATTGCAGAAGAGTTTAGATGACAGAAATCAGCAGCTTCGGGCTTCAAAATCTGCGGCCAAGATGGTACGTCTTAATTCTCTCTATGTTTTTCTTCATTATTTCTGCACACTTAATTGATTATATTATCGTAATAAGATTTAAATCTTGATGAATCTGATCGAGTATGGATCAATTTTTTCATTTTGGTATATAGTGCTTGCATAATTTTATATAGACTCACCGTCTAACACATGCTGATCCTCTTTTAAGGGTACTTTTTGGATTTTATTGTTTGTTGTTTTGGGAAAGTAGTGATAATCATATGGATTGTACTGATATACTATTTCCTCCCCTTGGAACATTTTGGTATTTTGCATGGTCCTAGTGTCTTGTCTCCTTGTAATTAGCATTTAGTTTCCAAAAAGAGTTGTCTTGGAACATTTATTGGTTGAATCAAAGGCTACTAATTGTTTTCTAATGTCAGCACTTTCTTAAAAACAGCCATTTTTTAGTTTCTTCATTTTCCAATTATGAACTTTAAATCGTATCCACCTATCTTTTCAGTAATTCTAGTATCCTTTAGTTTTTTTTTTTTTAATTATTGGCACAAGATGCATTGTTTTAAGGGACAATTATGTTGTGTGGTTGAGAAAGGAAATTATGTTTAAGGAACATTTGAGGGCGGGTTTAAATTCATAGCTGGTAGTGATGAGAGTTTATTGAGGCTGTTGCATTGCTCTAGTTATCGTGAAGTTCTATTATGTCTGAAGATCAGAAATAGATCAGAATCAGAGAAAAGAAACTTGAGATGTCCAAGAAAAGAAAAATCTTTTGTTAGGGGACTATGATTGGCAATTACTAACTACTGGTAGAATGTAACATGAATCCTAGATGAGCTAGGATTTGATATAAAACTCAAACAGTGATATAATGCTCAGTTGTAAAACTATAAAATTAAAAGTATCCCCGGCTCTTCAACTTCGTTAAAGACAGAAATGCGCAAGTAAAAGACTAAAAAATCACCATGACCTTTGATGTTGACCGAAAACGTCTTGTTCGTGACATTTCATAACCATCAAGTCAAGCTTCCAGTGCCCTCCATTGTTTGCATAACACTAGACATGTAAACAAGCATGACCCTATATGGGTAAAGCAAGCCTTCTGATAAGAACTTGGATTAGAACTCATTTTGTAGTTATACAATTAATTTTTCGTTCTAAATAGTAAATACTCCCCAAAACCTTTTATGAAACACGAATGGGAAATAATGCTGTTAGATGTGAGCAAAACAATGAAGCACTGTTATATTATTTCTGCATAATTTTTTATTTTTATTTTTTTGAAACCTAAATATTGCTTTAGTGACATGAATTGACTTGGCATTATAAATTTCCATCATTCTCATGAGTTGTAAATCTAATTCGTTGACCTTGTAAATTTGTTAAAATTATAGCTAGATAAGTATAAATATTCATGATCAATTTTTTTAATGCTTCCAACTCCACTTCCTATTAAAAATCTATATATAGCAAACTGGACTAGGACTTCCAAAACAATGATAAACTTTTGACTTGATATAGTCAATTTTATGTATTTTGGTTGATACTTCTATGGGGATTATTGCCTAATTGCATGAGTAAAAATGGAATTCTGTTTTATTACCTCTGACCTCTTGTATCTATCGACAATATCCTTTTGCATATGATTCTTTTCCTTAATCTTAATTCTGATCCAAGTTCTTTTATTTAAAATGTATTTTAGTACGTGAAGGATTTGGACGATCTGAGGTCGCAGCTTTCAGCAACTAAAGCAACTGCAGATGCAAGTGCATTATCTGCTCAATCTGCACAATTACAGTGTTCTGCATTGTTGAAAGAATTAGAGGTGAAAAATTGCTCTTTAAAAGAGCACGAGAATCGTGTGAATAAAATGGGAGAACAATTAGATCTTTTGCAGAAGGATCTTCAAACAAGGGAAATTTCTCAAATGCAACTCAAAGATGAAGTCTCAAGAATTGAGCACGAGATCACGCAAGCATTAGCTAAGGCTGGAGCAAATAAAGATTGTGAGCTTAGGAAAATATTAAATGAGGTTTCCCCGAAGAATTTTGAGAAGATTAACAAGCTTTTGACTGTAAAGGATGAAGAAATAGCTAAGTTGAGAGATGAAATTAGGATTATGTCTGCTCATTGGAAGCTGAAGACTAGAGAGTTGGAATCTCAGGTTTGTTATCTGAACTTGTTTTGTAGTAGAAACATTCAATTAGTTCTCTCATTAGATCCAAGATTATTTTCTAATAATCCATGCTTTATTTGTTCGACAGTTAGAGAAGCATCGTAGAGTTGATCAGGAGTTGAAAAAGAAAGTCCTCAAGTTAGAGTTCTGTCTTCAAGAAACTCGTTCTCAAACTCGGAAGCTCCAAAGGGTAATTCACTATTTTTCTTTTATAACTGGCATTGATATATCAGGTTTGATACATCTCATGGATTACAATTATGGATGGATGAAGCATACTGAAAATTGATTATTAACTTACAGCGAATTTGCAAAGTATCTAATTCACTAAATTTATATTACTTATATATTTATTCTTCTCCACTCTCCCTCTCTCTTTTCTCTCTCTGGTCATGTTAATATTGATGGCATTCATTCTGATTCATATATATTCCACAGATGGGAGAGCGAAGAGATAGAGCTCTTAAGGAACTAAGAGATCAGTTGGCTGCAAAACGACAGGGTGCACCTGTAAATGAAAAACTCAATCCATGGGAAACTTCTGGTTTTAAGATTGTAGTTTCAATGTCAATGTTGATCTTAGTAGTATTTTCAAAGAGATAATTTGATCTTAGTAATATTCTCGAGGATGTTATGTTGTTGCTGGATCTATTCCTACTGTATACTAAGATCATAAGCGTAGAAGTAAACTCAAGTAGATTAGGTTAGGTGCACATTCTGTTTTATTGTAGAAATGTGCGCTCTGAAGATCGTTTTATTTTGTATGCAACAGCAAAACCCTCTTGTTATGCCCCAATTCTTAAGAATGAAGTTGCGTATATGGCCACAATTTTAATGAAAATATGAAATCAAATGTTTAATCTCCACACCCCGAAATCTTGGTTGCCTGTAGCTGCATTTAGCTTACCCCTTAAGATTTTGATTTCTCTAAAAGTTCTTTTGGTCAGATAAGCACTTTCACTATATTATTAAACATGTTCAAAAATAGTTTCTTAATTTTAGAAGCAGCTTTTGTTTTTTCAAGTCATACCAAACGGCCCTATTGTAGGCTCATGAATTGTATGAGCAGCAAATATAATGAACAAGCTTTATTTATATATTTCTATATGGAACATGCCATTTATATATTGTCAGCTTCTTTCTGTCCTGCTCCTATTTGATTCCATTCTCAAGGTATTTTAAGGATGACATAATATATCTGCGGATCTAGTGGAGTACACGTAGAAACTGCATCTAGTGCTATTCGGTTCAAAATTTGACGAGAACCAAGCACCATGAATTCTTGACTATTTCCTTTTCCTGCAAAGATCTGTACAGCCCAAAACTGATACACTAGTCGTTCAATGAGCATCTGATCCATTGATGTATGGAGAAGGTTTCCTCTAGATATCGAAAATGAATCTTCTGTCATAATGGATGCCACTGCAATGATGCAGCCAATAATAAATGGCTGCTAATTACCTGATGTGGTAATTGAACCGTCGGCACTTGCAGGGCTTTCACCAACACCTGTTGAGGTGCCTCCACCCAGGATTGCTACCATTTAAGACTGATGGACTAATTGAACTACAAAAGTGAAAAGAAGAAAAGAACGTGATAAGATGGTTTCTTCAAAATACTGAAGAAGCAATTAAGGATATGTTTGATACGTAGTACTAGATACGACTAAAGACCGTCAATGTAATTGAGAATGTTTTAGTTTCTTTTGGTTCTTAAATACTTTTCAGTAATTTCCAGCCTATGTAATGAAAACATATCTGCACAAAGATTAGTGTTTACCCAGGGCCTGTTCCAGATGAAGATGCTGTTGTTGGCATTGGAGTTGCTGTGATTGGGGATGTCGTCGATGATGATGATGTTGGGAAAATACAAGAACCAGTGCCTGTGTGAAAAGGCAGATATTCATGAGAACAGGCTTCTGACTTAATTGTTTGTGTATATCAGATAGGTCCATCGATATTATTGTGCTTACTTGGATTAACATTTGTGATCAATGCAGTACCCCCGAAAGCACAGCTAGTTTGCACTGGATTCTTCTGATAGTAACCATTGAAGGCAAACGATGCATGATACTGCAAACTATTTGGATTGGAGCAGCTTGCACCGGCCTGGTGGATGGCCGAACAATCTGCACCTCCAATCCCACAAGCATAATCAAGTGCTGACTGAAGTGTGGTCTCTGGCACTCCGTGCTTCACAACGCACCAGCTCTGCCACGGAATAGGTGGTTGGGCTAGTGGTTATAGGAGGAGCAACTGGATTTGTGACAGGTACGCCTCCAGTCGGGGTACTCGCTGGCTGAGAAATGAATTTGTTTGTTTTAAAATTCGATAGCTCACATTCTCTAGATTCAAGTCTTTTGCGATTCATAATAATTTATTCGGTAAAAGCATCGTGACATCAATAATGGATAAGTGTAGTTTCCACACTTGTAACAAACTTTGAGTTTATACATTTTACATGTTTATTAGTTCGTGTTACTATTGATGTTTGTGATTTTTGACCTGTGAGTGACGCACAAATGGAGAAGAAGGATCGAGCAAAGAAAATTTAGTCATCTCACGGCCTCACCCAACTCAAATATTTTGCATCTCGAACTAATTAATTTTCATAAGCGTCAAGTTCAGAAGTCCATAATGAAAATTTCTTTATATGAAGAAGAATACATTCTTGTATGTAACAGGTATTACTATTAATTCTTCGTTACGAAGAAATCAATGTCATGTAGACAAAATGTTACTTTGCCATTACTTAGCAAGAATATTATATGGCCGCACGACTCGCAGTCGGATAGCAAGAAGAATACATTCTTGTACTTTTTTTTAAAAGCCAACCGAACTGGTATCACTAAACAAGATCACCCAGCACAAAAGGCGCGAGAATAATGAAATACATTTTGACGAATTAAACAAAAACACATGAAAACATGCAAAAGAAGCTAACTCGTGGACCACTTTATTTCCATCACGGGTACAACATGGCAAGCACGGGGCAAAGTCGGGATTAATCAACTAGGGGGCTTGCAATTTTTTCACGACATTTCTTAATTTGATGACTTGAAACTTAATAATTACTACCATCAACGTAATACCTTGTTATTATTGCTAATTTGACAAGTTTGTGTACAAATAATTTAATGTGAAACAACAAACTTTGGCTATCTTGAAAGAAAATTATGGAATTTAACGAGAAATATATATACAGAAGAAATTAATGACACTTATAATTAGTTCGCTTCACGCATAGACAGAGATTATTCAAGATGTGAATCATGTGATGTCTTGGAGTCAGATTTAATTCATAACATTGGTGGATCTCCGCTAAAGTCCAGGACCAATTTCAATACTCAAATTGGACCAAATTTGGGCCTAATTACATTATTTTTGATCTAGAATCTAAATCATCGTCATTTTTATTTTATTTTATTTCTTTTTGACGTAGGAACCCGCAGCCGCTACCCGCTAGCGGAACCCCGATCACCCCAAAAGGGTGGAGGTCTGACTACTGTGAGTGCGCGCTAGATAAATCTCTCTCCATGTGCAATAGCTCGCAAACCACACAGGAGAGGTAAATTGAATTAGGCAAGCCCGGTGCGACGGGCTCAACCGTGGAAGACCGATGAAGTATTGATAGGGGATTTGAAATCTTGACCTTTAGTCTCCGTGTTCACCTGCTCCACCAACTCGACCACCCCCGAATGAGTTAAATAATCGTCATTTTATGTGATAGTAATATAGCTATTATATTAATCAGTTAAAGAAAAATATATTTCCATACATTAAATAATTTAACAGAAATCATATTGTCACGTAGATCAATGAACATCTAAACTATAAATCAATTAAAGCCACTTAATTACCACATAAATTCAATATAGATGAATAACTTCGTTCTTTAAAGAATCGTGCTACAGTGCAAGATAGATTGACAGAAATGTTGACATTTTATCATTGAACCTTATAAAATACAATCAAAATTTTCATCCATTCATCTGATGTCACTTATACTTCTATCATTGCATCTGTCAAAATTCTTATGACAAAGTGGCATAATCTTTATTTAAAACCTAAATAACAAGTTAGATAAAGCGTGGTTGGAGGTACCTATCACTCAAAATTATTGGACGTTACATCTTTTTATTTTAAATGACAAAACGTCACTCATTAAGGACACGTTAAGAGTACTTAAGAGATGTTGATTGTTGACGTGTGCATTTGTTAGCCACACAAGATTATTCTAAACGGTGTAATTAATGATTTGCTAATCTCTCAATAATCCGAAGGACGAAGAGAAGTGACATGTGTGTGAACATTCATGCAACTTAAAAATAAGTGAAACCCACCCAACCCCACATAATTAATTCTGAAATAATTGTTGGGCCTTCTTTCTTATAATTAAATTGGTTAATTAATTACTAATATTCTCTATAGAATGTTTCAAATCAAGAATTGGTAGCATCTCATTTTCTAGTCCAAATAGCAATTGGCAAAATCGACAAGACAACTTATTCCTTGCTTGAAGATAATTTCAAATTAGAAGTCAAAGATAGAGGGAAAAAGTATTTTCGTATAAGTATTTCATGTAGAAAAAATCAACATACATTTTGAATTTTTGCTCGTGAAGTTGACAAATTTGACTTTTATTGCGACGTAAGACACGGGAGACTAATTTTATGGGTCATTAGGACAATTACCGTAGACATGGTTTAAGAAAATCTCGTGATTAGTGGGCACTAAATTATTAATTTATCTCGTATCTATAGACTGCACTTTTGGGTTAATTAGTTACTTAATTACGCTGCGATGAATTATACAAACAGGTGCAAAAGTAATTTCTTAATTTTGAAAACGACTTTTTAACTTTTCATAATCCTTACAAACGGGCACTGTGTCTCTTTTGAAACAAAACTTAGATTGATATTTAAAATGAACAAACAATAATAAATCTAAATTTTAAGATTTTGGATCATGTCTCGTCTATTAGATGAATTATTTTAGATGTACATTGTTGTTTATATTAACAATGATATTTCTTCCTTTGTGTCAAAATCTGGCCAGCGACGTGAAAGGGTGTTGAAAAAAATCAAAAGCTATGATAGGTGCCACTGTAGAAGAATATCAAAGTTAATCTAAAAAAATAATGTACATTTAGCATGTTTGTTGTCATATAGTTCGATGTAGTACTATTGTAGGTAAGTTCGAGGGCAGAGTCGGGAAATGACAAAAATAATCTTGCACTCAACTAATACATTGAAGATAACGTATGAATATTTATAATTATTCGAGCTTTCAAACAAGATAATTAAAAGTGGTATCAAAGTAAATAAAAATGTTAATGGCCCGTTTGGTATAACTTTTGTGAAGATAAACCACTTTTTGAGACTCAAAAGTTGCTTTTGAATTTGTTTGATTAATTTTATGTAAGTGTTTCTTCTAGTTAAAAAAGTTTTGAGAGAAAGTTGGTTCAAATCCCATTTGGCATGGCTATTGAAAAATAAAAATGAGTTTTTGGAAATCCAAAAGTTACTTTTGGACGTGTTTATCTAATTTTATAATAATTAGAATAGCTTGTACAGAAAGTTGATCTAATTTGACTTTATCTAAAAGAATTTTTGGAGTTGAAAGTTCTTTAAAAATTAGTTTTCAAACAAAAAATTAAGGTAAATTCCTCCAAAAACTAGCCAAATGTGACGGAATAATTTTAATTAATATTCTTGTTTCCAAATTACTCAAATGAGAGGATGTAGAAGCAAGCAAGTACCTACAAAGTATTAATCATGAAATTAATTATTTGACTTGGGCTCTTAATCCAACACATGATAACTGTATTTTTACCTATAATTTAAGATTTCAGAGAAAAATGCATTGATCTTTATCAGTGTTTGGTGCAATCTATAACTGGATTATTTTAATTTAGGGTTATTTATATAAAGTGGGTTTATACCTATTATTTACTAATCCCTTTATAAATTAAGAAAAATGATCTACTAATAACGTGTTTAGTTTGATACGACATATCGATTTATTGATGGATAATAAATTTAATTTAAATATTGAGATTCACGACAAATTTATGCACCAGTTTATTGGATTTTTCGTGTCATCGATATTTAGCATACGATGAGCACCACTAGTCATTAGATTATTTCTCGATTAGTAAAATTGCATAATAAATTTACTTACAATTAAATATGAGCTACAATTAAATATGAGTCAAGAATTTCACTTATAAGTAAGATGTTACTAATGATTTTTTTTTTCCTTATGAGTAAAAAAGTACGTATAAGTGAAAACTTCATTTTTAAGGGAAAAAACTTACGTATAAGTAGAAAAACTACTCATAAATAAGCAATTCATTTATAAGTACAAAATTATTGTATAAGTAAAACAAATTACTTATGATTAAACATTCACGTATAAGTAAAAAATGGGTAATAAATCTAGAAAATTGCAGAATTGGGTTCCAATTTATATTCTATATAGATCCTCAACCATTAAAATCAAAAAACATTGGTCATCAATCTTAATTTCACAACTCTAAATCGGAATGGTTTTCACTTTTCATTCAAAACTGCATTAAAAAATTAAATTTTATTGGAAAACTGGTTATGCGCTTATTTTTAATTAAATAAAAAATAAATATAAAGAATAAAAAGAAAAAGAAAAAAAGGATTAGTTAAGAATGACGCTTGGTATAAACATTCTTCGAACGGTCGCATTTTGTTGTTTTCTCCCTTTGAATAATGTAAAAAGTGTTCCAACTTTTAGTGCCAGTGATCATGTGGACTAGTCTGATAATAATTGAAAATTTTACCCACCACCACGACAGTCACCTTCAACTTCAACAATCAGATTTTTTCACCAAAAAACTGGCAGTATAATGCAGTTCTTTTGTGACAAATACAGCTACAAAAATCTCACTTCTTTGATAAACTTTTGATATTTGCAGATTGGTAAAATCCTGTGAAAATCCCAGATAAAAAGTTGCAATCTTTCAGTTAAAATAATGCAATCCCATTAAAATTTCTGATAATCAGTCATCTGTAGGAGAAAATTATAAAAGAAGTGCCAAACAAGAGGAAAAGAGTAGCTTCCAGTTCTCTTAATGCTTTTCTTTTACTGTTTTATTAATTGTTATTGAGGCATTTTCTCATTACCTACCACTGATAACTCCATTCTTCCTTCTTTCTCTGTCGTGTATATGCACAGATATATTCATATTTATATTTATATTCATATTCTTAAATGAAACCACCACACACAACAATATTCATTTTGTGACTAGGATTAATTAAACTAGCCATTTTGCATTCTATGTACCTATACTCTCTTCGTAAATACAGCCCTTTCGTTGTTGTCATCTGGGTAAGGGCATGTAAGGAGTGGTGGTGTTGTAAAGCACTCACATTTGGTAATGCAGTGAAATCCTGAAAGGGAATTAGATCCAGTTTTCTATTTGAGAAAAAAAAATATTTGATTTTGGGTTTTCATCTAAGTCAAGATCTGCTGCTGTTGGGTTTATTTGTAGTCCAAGAAAATTACACGGTGATGAAGTTTTCCAGATCAGGGATTTGAAAACTGCTCTTTTGAATCCTCTGCAGTAAAAAGGTAAGAACTTGATAAGTTTTTGAGATATTGAGACATTTTTCTATTCTTGAATGGGATTTATTTACAGAGTGCAATTAATTATAGGTCTGTTTTCTGTGGCTTAATTATGCGACTTCATGATATGAGAGATGAAACAGGGTTTTTACAAATGGATCTTGTACATATCTTGATGTTGATCTACTCATTTAGGGGTTTGAAATGCTCATAATCATGTCTGTTTTGTTCTTTTCACTGTTCTTTTCTTCATAATTCTTACCCACTTGTGTTTTTTTGCCCAACATTATTATGTTGGCTTCATAGGACGTATCTCGTATAGAGTTTTGATTTTCCTTCTAATAAATTGCTGATTTAAAGGAGTTAAAAAAGTTGCATTTATGAGTGCCACAAACTTAAATGAATTTTGTCTCAGAACTGCTATATTGATTTAATTAAAAGCAGTTCAGAAGAGATCGAGGGTTGTTGCATTTTCCCTTATTATAGCATCAATGTCATTGCCTGATTGTGTACTTTGCAAAACAGAAGTGTTAACGCAGGTGTTTCTTGTACAAATTCTGCAGGTTGTTTGACATCCTAAAATATGGCTTCTGATCTGAATGTGGAACTCTCGAAGAATACTGTCATTTTTGGTCTCAAGGTCTGGGAAGTTATTGGGATTATTGTCGGGTTATTGATTGTGTTCATACTCTTGGTATCGACATTTTATCTTACGTCAAGGAAGAAATCTAGAAGAACTCCAGAAAAATTTCAACTTAGCCAAATACCAACTGTTTCGAAGGAAATTAAAGAAGTACGAGTGGAACAAGTATCGACTAATGAAATTGTTCCACGTGATGGGATTCTTCTCACCATTCATGATAAATCCAGCAATAAAGAATCAGACAAGGTTTTGGTCCATCTACGAATGCCAAAAAGAAATAATGGAGATAACAGTAGTCAATCAGGTTCATTTAATAATGTCGATAAAGATTATTGTGGATCACAGTCAGGTGAGGAAGGGAGTTCAGGAGCATTTGGTGCACATAGATCTTATTCTTCGCATCAGATAACTGCCCCTTCTCCATTATTGGGTCTGCCGGAAGCAGCTCACTTGGGTTGGGGTCACTGGTTTACACTTAGAGATCTGGAACTTGCTACGAACATATTTTCTAAGGAGAATGTTATTGGGGAAGGTGGATATGGCATTGTTTATCAAGGACAGTTAATTAATGGTACTCCAGTGGCAGTAAAAAAACTCCTCAACAACCTGTGAGTTCCAAATGTTTTCTTCTGATATTTAACGGAGATACTAAGTGGATGGCTTCCTTGTAAGTTCTCTGAGGCCAATATTTTAAATTCTTTTTTTTTTTTTTTCCATCAGGGGTCAAGCAGAGAAAGAATTTCGAGTGGAGGTTGAAGCTATTGGCCATGTGCGCCACAAAAATTTGGTTCGGCTTCTTGGGTATTGTATTGAAGGAACTCATAGGTACTGTGTTATTTGGCTTTCAAATCCATCAACTTAGCTGCCTATTTTACAAAAGCCAACTCCCTGAAAGATTTGTTCATTGTGAACGGACATGGTTTTCCATCTCAAATGGACTCAAGTCCACTCATCATGTGTTCCCCAATTAGCATGAGATGCAACTCAAGTTATAAGCTTGTGATCTAAAAACGAAAGCCACCAAGGCTCTAAAATATTTGGGACTAGTAACCTCTCTGCTTAAAATTTCTTAAACTTATTTGTATCATTTCAGGATGCTTGTGTATGAATTTGTCAACAATGGCAACCTAGAACAGTGGCTTCATGGGGCTATGCGCCAGCATGGAAGCCTTACGTGGGAGGCCAGGGTGAAGGTTCTCCTTGGCACAGCTAAGGCGTTAGTTGGTTTATCCAAGTTATTATCCTTTAATTTTCTTTTCCAAAGTTATAGATCTCATTGAATGTGATGCACTTTCTGCAGTCTTGCCTACTTGCATGAAGCCATTGAACCGAAAGTGGTTCACCGAGACATAAAGTCAAGCAATATATTGATTGATGATGACTTCAATGCCAAGGTTTCTGATTTTGGTCTGGCTAAGCTACTTGGTGCTGGGACAAGTCATATCACAACTCGAGTCATGGGTACCTTCGGGTGGGTTTTTTGCTTTCCCTTCTTTTTCTTTCTAAGTTCTAGATGGCCACTTGTTCTTGTTTTATCTTACTTGAGTACTGAAGGGTTGGGTTAAATGTATTTATGTAGGACGGTGTACAATTATATTTCATTTTTTCTCTTTTCAATATACAGATATGTGGCTCCTGAATATGCAAATACTGGCCTTTTGAATGAAAAGAGTGATGTCTATAGCTTTGGAGTTTTGCTGTTAGAAGCAATTACTGGAAGAGATCCGGTTGACTATGGCCGTCCTGCTCAAGAGGTATTCAGTCCTCTCTCCCCCAGCCTCTGCTAGAAATCATGCTAGTAAATTAAAATTATACTTCTGTTGTATTTTATCTCTCTTTCAGGAATTACATACAGGCAACATTTATGATATTAAATATAAGATTTCATAGAATTGTTTACATAAATTCTTTGTACACAAATATATACAACTTGTACTGGAAGTAGTTGAAATTATTTGAGAACGGTCAAAATAAATAAGTCAACATTAACTAAATACTCAAGAATTAAGCCACTTGCAACTATCCCTTAGATGATAAACAGAAATATTACACTATTAAATGAAGCTTATGCTGGAGAAAGTAGTAGGAGCTAACTTATTCATAGTGAGCAACTTTATTAAATCCATCTATACTGCAGCAGTTATCTCTTTACATCAGATACTTGAGGCTCCTTTCAGCTACTTGATGAAGTCATGACATGATTTGTAGTTGAAAAAATTACTGGAAGAAGCCTTGAAGTCTATTTTTTGTGTTGTTTTTCCTTTTGCTTTATGTAACATTTTGCCAACCCTATTTGTTCCGGTTGAATTTTAACCTAATCCTTTCCCTTTGAAAGCTGTCTGGTTTGCGTACTTCAGATCATCACCTCTGCTTTTTTGAGGCTTTCCCATTGAATGAAAAATGCATGCTAATTGCAGGTAAATCTGGTTGATTGGCTGAAAATGATGGTTGGAAGCAGGCGTTCTGAGGAAGTGATAGATCCATACATGGATGCAAGGCCGTCAACGAGAGCCCTCAAAAGAGCCCTTTTGACTGTTTTGAGATGTGTTGATCCAGATTCCAACAAGAGGCCTAGGATGAGCCAAGTTGTCCAAATGCTTGAATCAGAAGAATATCCGATACCAAGAGAGGTCAGTCAGTTTCTAATCTTGTCCTATTGCATAATATAGTTTACATGAATTTATTTCTTATACTACTTCTAGTCTTTAATGAGTCGGCATTTTGTGTAGAATCGCCCGTGTTGCTAAAGTACGTATTTAGTTATAAAAGTTGACGATGTTATGGCTACATATATGTGCTTTTTATTTTAGAGATGACAAATGTTCAAGAGAAGTAAGAGTTAGGAAGGATATTGATTCTTTACTCAATGGCGATTAAAAGTATAGGATGGTAAATTTGCTACAAAATCTGGCTGTCTTCCGCTTGTTCTTGAAACCTGCACTGCAAGGCTGGCACAGTGATGTTTAGCAACATTCTACATGGCGACACGTGGCATTAAATGATCTATCCAATTAAATGTAGGGATGTGGGACCCATTTAATTAGACTTATCATGTAATGTCATGTAGATCAGTGCAAAATACTAAATAGCATTAGTCCAATGGAGATCATGTTTACTTTTTTCATTACTCAGATCACAATTTCACCCCCTAACTTTTTAGAGTGAAATATTTCTTTTAACAGCAAACAGTACTTGAATAAATTTGATTCTTTTTGTACTTGTATATTCTAGGATCGAAGGCACAGAAGAACTCGAGCCGGTAGTGCAGAGATGGATTCGAAGCAGAACTACGACACTGATAAAAGCGACAACCAAGGTGATACGAAAGACATATTTTCTTGAAGATCTTGAATCATTTGGCAAAAATTTCAATTTGTTGAGTGCTATTTGCCCAAGGAGGTGCTAATCTAAAAGCTCATGTATGAAGAGAGCATGGGAGGGAAGAGGGAATTTGTCTTTTCAAATTTATTAATTTTTGGTTTTTATTTCGCTTTTATATCGTTATTTTTATATATGTTTTTAAAAATTCTTCTTCTTGAGTGAAAAGTAGATAGAAAAATGATTGTTTTGTAATGGATCTGGTGCCTTTGCGAGAAACCTGAAAATATTGGTGGGACTGTGTACAGATATTGTTGCTTTCTTTAGCTTAGTCAATGTTTGATTAAATCCATTATTCACTCATTAACATCAAGAAGAAATATGAGCAGAACTGGAAACTATTTAAGGTTGTGTTTGGAAGCATGGAAATCGGGTCTAAAAATTTGAATTGAATCTTAACAAATTATGATCCAATTTCTAAGGCCACAATCCTTGATGCCAAACATGGTACCTTAGATTTTGACTGCACGCATCCTCACATGTAAGCTAAATTTGTTTTTTCCGTTTACGGCCCGGCTCGACCTGTAAACTTTTCATAATTGGGTAGCATAAGTCATATCGAGCGCGGAAGAATAGGAAAGGCATGTCAATTCGTAATCAGATTATCTATACACCTGCACAAAATACAAACATAAAGAGTAAAAACAAGCACATAACATTCACCAATAACATCTGAAAATATTTATTAATATGCACAACGGAACGGTCTTTTTCTTGAATAATTACACCCTAAAAATAAAAAAATGGGTTGCCCGTTAATATATATTGCACCTAGCATATTGTTTAGCTTGAAATTCTCCCAAAAATTTTTAAGCTATTACAATCGAAAAAACCACCGTCCTCGTAGCCAAAAACGAGGATCGAAACATCAAACCTAATGGTAATGAGACAGGGAACTTGACCTCTCTCAAGGAAATCTAACAGTTATCCAGTAGTTCATTTTACACAGAACAGTCTAAAGACATGGTATCATGGACAAAATCTATGTACTAGCGTTGCACACCTAAAATTAAAACCAAGAATAGTAAAAAAGAATTGGTTTCTAATCACAAATTTGCTTTCCCTTTAATTGAGGAGCAGTATCTGCAGCATTAAATTGTTGCAGCTTCTGCTTAACACGGCAGTCGGATACCTTCCCATGTTGTTTCTCGTATTCGTCCTTCAACTCCTCCAAATGCTTGGACACCTATCATCAGCCAAAAACGTACATAAACAACCAGTGAGAATTTTTTAACAACCAAGCACTAGAGAAAGCAAACCTTAATTGAGTAGGCCATTGGTAATAATGTATCTGGGTTCATGGCATCTTCGGGAAAGTTGCGTAACGCATGTATGAGTTTTTCAAAAGGTAACTTTACCTATCAAAGAAAAATTGTTAAAACATGCCTGAAAAAAATTTCAAGCACTAAACATGAGGCCGTAGAAACTCACCAAGTCATCATGGCAATATTTCAGTAGAGCCAAACCAACTTTAAAAACAATTTTGACACCCTAAAAAGAGAAAATTGACACATTAGAATGTACAAGGCGATAGAGATGTAACTACATAAAGATTGACAGCTAACCTCATAAAGAAAGACATCCCAAATCCGAAGGGCCAAATGGAACGGGAACGAATATGAAAAAACGGTTATGAACCACTGGCTTGCATACATGCTAGGGTTTATCATTTCTTGAGCAAAATGCTCTCCCAACTTTGGCAAGTGATCCTTCACCAAATGATCAAACTGAAATAGGTATTGCTGTACAAGAGGCAATCCCACCTGCACCAAATGGACAGCCTTGCTCAGTGTTTTCAAACTGTGAGACAATGCATGAGATAAGAGGTAATATGTGAAAATGCAGTGATTAACAATGTTTGTTTGGCAGCTATTTTGATTTGATTGAATGCACGTTGGAAATTGGATTGTATGTTATCGAAGACAGAAGTTTTCTGGATTCTATTAATGAGGTAAATTAATTACGTCTTAATTTAAATATAGATGACACATGACCAAAACTACACCAGATATAATCCTTCCATCGGAGCATGGACAGCTCCTTTCAGTAATGCGACCAATAACCAAAATGCATCTTCCTCACTCATATATAGGAGCAACAGACCCGCCACAAATCCCATTCCCTACAATCAAGATAATTTCAATATTAATAAGTGGTAGAGAAAGTTGTAATCCTAGATGATTTCCACCAAAATAAAATACAAACCTGCACATATCCAACCTCTCGGTCAAATACAGAGTATGCTTTCAGAACATTATAAAGGGATCTTTGACCCGGTCCATGTCTCTGCTGGAAGAAAACGTGTGAAGGAAATGTTCGAGAGATGTCTCTAATAATATCTAGCTCAGAAGCAGATGTCTCATATACGACTAGTTGCTGCATTGAGAAACAGAATGATTCTTAGATCCTTAAATACATGGCAAGCGTGCAATGTACAACTCAATTCAATACGCAATGGAAGCAAAAGAGAAAATGTTACAATTTCGAAGAATACTAAACAAGAACTCCTTTGAAACTTTCCTTCTTAAATAAAAGCAAACACTAACAAAATGTTCATATGTAGCAAATATGATAAAACAGGCAGCTCTGCTTCAGAATTAATGATCTCAAGATTAACTGCAAAAAGTTGGAGTCAAGTAACAATGCACTGGTGCGTTCAGTGCAACTTGATGAGGACAACCAGCAACTTTAGGCTTTTGCATTTGTGATATTGTAAAACACAGATGAACTCTAAATCAACTTGTGTAATCATTTGGAGGATTCTTCATTCGCATAATTATGTCCAATTCAAGATAATTTTACTGCTGTGAAGAACCAAAATAATCAAGAACATATTGTTGCACGCATGCTAGGGTTTTTGACATACAGAATAAAAATATATTACCTCATAAACACCTGGATTCATAAGCAAGAGGTCCCGACTTCCAGAGATTAACTGCCAAACTAGACCCCTTAGACAATCGGGAATTCCTTTTCTTATTCTCCTTTTAACAACATGAGGTTTCCTCCGAAGATAGTGCTTCCAATCACTTCCTCCAACCCCAATCATTTTCCTCCATTTTCTAATTCTTCTTTCCTCCCTATATTGCAAATTGATGTGATAGGATTACAAGGAGCGAAAATCATCCATCTTTAGCAAAAACAGATTATGTTGAGACAATCTCAAACATTTGTACTGTCAAGAAAATGCAGTGAATAAGAGGCTTGTGATAAAGCAAATGTAACAGAATATTTCCTGGAATATAATGTACTCATTTTAACATATAATGTACATTTCTTCACTTCTTTGCTCTTTCATTCCTTTTTTTCTTTCCAGAGCTTACACTAATAAACATACAGATCCGTCGTCTAACCAACCACATTCGTCAGAACTCAGATGTAATACCACATAACTAAACGGCTGAAAATAGATCTATAAGACTTTTTACTTTTCTTAAAATTTTGGTTTGGTGCAGCTAAAGGTTTTTTTATAGATTTGCAGGCTAAAATGTCTCAGGCATAACATGGTCTGCTTGGATACATAACCTTTTAGAAGGATTGTGAAAATAAGCAAATTCTATCAAACATTCTGGAGACAGCTTTAATCCTAGAGATTCAGAAAGGGAGACAATATTTAAACCTCAAGCAAAAACAACAAACAAGAATGAGGGCACAATGAAACAGTGAATTGTCACAAAATATTCAGGGTACTAGAAAAGGCATGGCTAAGGCAGGCAGCGTAACATCACAAAGCATTATCAAAACCATTGCTAAAAGCTTATTACGAAGACTGTGTTTGGAAAATCTCTTCTAGAATGCGAATGAATTTTATAATATGCATACCTCTCATACTCGACGGCCAATCTACTCGTTAAACCATCAGCAGAGTTAGCTTCCTGCTTTACAAATCCAAATCTATCAACTTTAGGAAGTGCAACGGATCCTGCCTCATGTTCATCCACTTTTTTCTTGTCCATCACACTGGTCAGCGAAACTCCAACCTAACAGTTCACTATTTTTTTTTTTGCAAAATTCCCAAGCATTCTCCAGTTCCGACATCAAATACTGCAGATTCTCGACCTCACTGAATTAAAAACAAGAATTCATCTTTTAATAATCAAACTAGATAGCTAAACTAGTTCCACAGGGCTCAAACTAATTCAATAACTCAAAATTATTTGTGCATTTGTAAACAGTAAGTACGCAAAATGCAATGCTGACACATGATAACGACAAGGAAATACTAAAGGCTATAGCAATTGTGATTCAAACAATGCGAAGAAAATAAAAAAAAAACGTAAAAATTACATAAACAAAAACATTGTGATTATACAAAAAGAAGTTCTTAATTATTGTTAAAATCAAATGTGTGGCATAAAAAGCAACATAAACTAAACCAATAAATATACAACAGGAAATGCGATTATTCTCTTCATATGAATATTAACATATTCTCAAAACATCATCTAATAAAAACAACGAAAATAAATAAAAATTAAATAAAAAGAGAGAAAGAGAGAAAACAAATTAACAATTAACCCGACATTGATCCATAGAATACAGAATTATGAGCGATCGGCCTTTTTCTTTTCTGATCTTTTATCGGCGAATTTTTTTTTTTATTCCACTAATTATTCTGGGAAGCACAAAGGGGAATCGAAATCTTGGTGCCGCGAAAGCAGTGTTAAATGGATAAGTTACGACGTCGTTGCTATGCCTACCCCAGTACGAGGAAACTCCAGCCAATTTTAAGGCAAAAGGTTTACCTCTATTTTTATTGGACGTGAACAAAAATGTAAATAAATAAATAAAATAATCAATTATGTTAAGCTCATATTGATTTATATACCCATGATATGACAAAATATGATTAGGTCAAAATTCCTTTAATCAAATGAAAAAAAAATATATATATTCACTCTATTTTTTACACGTATCTTAAATTATTATATAACTTCAACCAATAAGATTGAACGAATGAGTTTTTCTCCATCTTTACTGTAATTGAATATGTATTTTTGTAAGTGATGGAAAATGTGAGGTACATCTAGGAATTGGGATCCACTCGTTGTATAAAGTTTGTTTTAAAAAATTATTAATTATTAGATATTTGGAATTTTAAATTTTTTTGTTAGTAAAATTTTGGCTCGAAATCGTGATTTTAATTTGATTCACGTGGTTTAGGTGTCGATAGTTAAAAATCGCTTGAAATCACTCACCCAATTGTTTTTTTTTTTACTGAAAAAAAAATGTTGAAATTTACTAATCAGAGTGATGACTAAACACAACTTTGACTGCTCTGGATCCTGGGCTTTGAAATCCTGCATTGTGTGCCATGTACTCCAGGCCCAACTAATTGAGGCTTATGGTCATAAGTGAAAAAGTTTCAGCCAACTTAGTAAAACTGGATGGAATATGCGGTGAGCGTGGATCGAACACGCGACCTTCAGATCTTCAGTCTGACGCTCTCCCAACTGAGCTATCCCCGCATTTTGGCTTTGTTTATGAACTTTAATAATATCAATAAAAAAGAAGCCTATCCCCAACATCAAGAATTCTTATTATACATTTGTTCCAACACTCAGCCCTCTTTTCTATATTCATCGATATTGAATCAATCGAACATACTTCTAACGCATGTTCCACTTTTGGAAGGGATTTTGATTTATCGAAAAGAGGAATCTACTTCAACCAATATGACATTAGGCACAACCATACATAACATGGAAATCACATTTGGAAAGGGTGGACGATTAGTTAAAGCAGCAGATGCTGTAGCAAAACTTTAAATTTTAATAAAATATGGTAAAAGTGTGATTGAAAATATTTTTTTAGAGAAAAACGAGATTGAAGAAATGGGGTCAAACATGGACTTAATATCGTAGTGCTCGTGATTCGTTCAATATTCAAATACGTGGGTGATATAGTTGCAAGAATTTGAGTCAATAATTGAGGCAATATGAAGTTTTGTTTCTCATCAATTTTTCACAATATTTATTTATAGTGATTAAACACATGAATCAAAATTGATAGCATTTATATATATGATCATTTCAAAAGGGCATTCCATAAAATTGAAATGATATTAAGAATATCATCACAATATAAGTGGCACACAATAGCAATATGACAAAAGTCTTACGCGACTCGTGTCGAAATTGCTAAGCACTACCTTACGACACTTAACAATCTCTCTATATCTCTTGGCATGTGTTTATGGAGAAGTTTGCGAGCAAATGTGACCTCTAATAGAATACTAACACCAATGGAAGGTTAGGGTCTGTTCTCTTTATTGTTTTAAAGCCGTTTTCTGTTTTCGATTTTTCAAAACAGTGAAAATGCGTTCTCTTCCTCATTTTCAAAAACGCGTTTTTGAAAACAAGTTAAAAATTTACAAAGAAAACACAAAACGACAAATTTGTCGTTTTGAGTGTTTTCAGTTATAATTAGGTCAAAATTTTCAAAACGCGTTTTTTGTGTTTTCAAAATAATTTTTCAAAATGCCAAAAAGAACATATTTTCAACAATCTCAAAATGAACACTCAAAACACAAAATCCAAAATGAATTCAAAACTCAAAACACAAAACTGAAACACAAAAAGAACAGCCCCTTAGGATTTCTTTTTTTTTTTTAAATTAAATTACGTATGTAAACTTGAAATTAGTGCAATCACTTGAATTTAAGTTTTCTATCTTTTTCTTCGTCATTTTTTTTTTGAATAAATGAAACTAGCATAAATACCATCTTCCTCTTGACAATATACAATTAATGTACTCTTAACACATTTAGCCGTTGTTTGTTCCACATTATTTTTAAAATACATTTTTTTCTTTTATTTTTAATCACACACTCTTCAATAATACAATATTGCACGCAAATCCAAATTTTTTTCTTATTTTTTTAACCACACATTTTTCATCAAAATACTATTCCAAAATACAATTTGGGCAAAAAAATAAGCTCAAACATGCTCTTGGTAAATTGGATTGACAACGTACCTAATTCCCATAACATGTTCGATACACTGAATCACAAAACATCCAAACCCCACAAACTCAAGCATGCCGATTTCTCCACCCCTTGCCATGGGGAGGAAGTTTTTTTTAAAAAATAAAAATGTGTCGTTTTATTATTTATATTTAATTGATTATATAGGTATAAATGTTTTTTTTTTTTTTAAATCAACAAATCAAGCATTGACAATCTATTAGGAACGTAAAAAACCGTCCCATGAAGAATAAAGTGATACAAGATTTAAAGGTTAAGAAACAATTTATTGAATAAGGGTTGGAGGCTTGTTTACATAAATTTAATATGTTGGGAATTTTTGCTATTGTTCTTCTATATATAGCTATCAAAATTATTGCGTTAGATTGTTCATTATTAAAAAAAAATTATTAGAGAGAGGGGGTGTGTCCTATAGCAAATTTATTTTTGGACAAGGTTCTTGATGAGGCGCAAACTTATTTTTTCATCATAATCACCGAACTCTTATTTTACATGAATGATTATCGAATTTACAATGTTGTATCAATCAAGTGACATTTCACCCAAACGTTAGTAAATTCAACAATTATGTAAACCTCTTCTATTAGCGTTGCTTAGTGGTTGACAACATACGCAACGTGACATTAATAAGTTCAAAAACGTCACTTTCAAACTCATTTTTGGATTTACATTTCTCATTTAAAAGTTAAAAAACTTTTTTCAATTTTAATCCATCAATTTAGGATTTAAAATATTAATATTGTTTATCTATGCCCCGATTATCAATCTTTTTTGCCACATAAAGTATTTGCCACTGAAAACATTTCCAAATTTACGTGGTGATTTAATCTAAACAATTTTGTAAGTTCGTTGATCATCTGCGCTAAAACAAAAGTTTGATTACTAAAGTGACATATTTTGAAAGTTTAGTGACCAAAGAGCTTTTTATCCATTAGTGTTATATATTTATTTTTGTCCGAGAAAAAGCACTTCACTATAATACCCGTTGCATATCTGCAATTTTGCTCAACATTTCTAAACCCGCCAACTTTCAGTGCAAATTTCCCGCCATTTTGAATTCACAAGGGAAAACGTGGATGAAGGAAACGACATCGTTCTTGGTTTAAACGACACCGTTGCTCTCTCCAGCCTACAGTGTCCCCTCACAATGAGGAATCCCTAAAATATCCTCCTTAATAAGAATATTTCCCATACCCATCTCAAAAATGGCGTGCTAAATTACGGAAGAGCCACTAAGTGAATCGTCCGCGAACTACTACTACAAATGGCTTTTTCGTCAAACCGCCACATATTAATTAACCCTTGGGTGGCAACTTCGTAGTTTTCAACACCAGCAGGGCTTCTTTTGAAACTAAAATCCCTATAAAAACTCGAACTTGGAGGCTTCTCGAATTAAAATCATTTCACCCTTTCTCTCCTGTTTCTTTCTCGCTATAACATTTTTCTATCATTTACAGTTCGATTTTCCGAAGTAATAATTTACATTTTCTTCGAATTCTGCTCCTATCGACCTGAACAACCACCAGATGTATACATTCTTTCTATAATCGTTATGTACTTCAATATTTGAAACATCTGTTCTGGATTTTTTTTAAAATTTTTTATTAATGCCAAGCGTTTGAAACCCTAACCCTAATTTTATTGCGATACGAAGAAGTCGAAGTCGGTGGTTTCATACATTGAAGAACGGCGAAAGATTTTTGTCCTTTTATCCAAAGGTCTCATGAAGCTCTATTGAATGTTAGTTTTTTTCTCCGATTCTTTCTTCGATTTAAACACTTGTATGGAGGATTGAAGTTGCAAGGACCCAAATCTCGATTGAAATTAGAATTTGGGGGTAATTTTTTATTTTTTATCTTTTTACTGGGACGGTCAATTGGGGATGAATAATCGTTTATTCTGATGTTAAGAAGTTTATTTTGGGATTTCTATTGCTGTAAATTAATGAACGCAGTTTTTGATCGAAAGCTGAAGATTTAGGATCAATGTGGTAATTTCGGGGGTTTGGGGTTGGGTACAAAGATTGCGTTGTTGTAGAGTTTTAAGTTTAATTTGGAGCTCCTATTACGAACTTTGCTTTCATTTTGAAAGTTTGGGATGTTAGTTGTGTTTTTATTTTACAAATGGTTGTTTTTTAATCAGACCTTTTCAACTATTCGTGGCTTCAACTTTCATAAACAGTACATTCGATTCATCAATTGTGTGTGAGTTTAACATTATATTAGTTATCGATGTAGTTTCCAGCTTTCAGAAACCCTTATATGATAATATGGCAAAGAAAAATATTGTTAGTAATAGATGTAAGAAATGAGAATTCAGATATGTTGCACTTTGGGTTCGTTCATATCGCAATTAAGATATTGGTTGAGTTCGGTACTTTCTCTCTTTGTACTGATTCTTTGACTTGGAAATGCAGGTAAACTGGCTTGTTGATTTTTCAGCTCTTATTCAAGAATTTGATCGGCTGGAATACAGAACGTAAGTTGTTTTTTCATCCCTCAAGTTTTCTGTTGGTACAAAAATTGCTATTTACGCATATGAAGAAGATTTTAAAGGGAAACTATGGGGTGGTTCTCTATGTGTAATTGCTGCGAGGTTAATTTTGGACCTTGTTGATTTCTTCATTAACTTGGGTCTTGTTGATTTCTTCATTGACTGTTCAAATGTGTGTGTATAACGTCAATTCTCATGCCAATTCTTTCAAGGACATGTTTCTTTCTGAAAAGAAAATGGAGTAGGTAACATGCATGTATTTTCCACTTACTGGGTGTCAATTGCTGTGTAATGTTTTGGCTTTTAAGAACTTGTACTGTCAATTTTCATATCCATTTTTGTCTATCCCCGTCTGTTACATTGTTCCGAACTTGTTATCATCAAGAATATTTTGTTAGTTTTGTTTGTTGTATTATTAATCCTTTTTGCCCTTATCTGTAACTATTATGACATGGCATCTACTTTTCTCTTTATCAACTTTTTATCCTTTTAACTGTTTGCTATATTTGTTTGTACTTCCCAGTTTCTCATGGTGGTTTCACATTTGCTTTGATTGTTTTCATTATTCATTTATGCTGCGATTGACCGCCCAGACCTGGAAATGTATCTTCTTTATTTTTAGTTATTAATTTATGAGTGGATTCACTTAAGCAGATTCATCCTGGATTCGTGCAATGGCAGAAAAACGCAGTACAAATGGCCCACCTGCAAATGGGAATTCTGTGGGGGGTAATGCATATGCCATTGACTTGAGTACATTCAGTCAGCGGTTGCAGACTCTTTACACTCATTGGCGTCAACACAGAGATGACCTGTGGGGTTCTGCTGATGTCCTTTCCATTGCCACACCTCCCCCTTCAGAGGATTTGCGCTACTTGAAGTCCTCCGCTTTGAATATCTGGTTGCTTGGGTATGAGTTTCCAGAGACGATTATGGTTTTCGGAGATAAGCATATTCATTTTCTCTGCAGCCAAAAGAAGGCAACACTACTCGAGGTTGTGAAAAGGTCTGCTAAGGAGGTTGTGTGTGTGGATATTGTCATGCATGTTAAGGCTAAAAGTGATGATGGTAGTATTCAAATGGATGCTGTGCTTCGTGGTATTTGTTCTCATTTAAAACCAGATGGCGGATCCCCAATAGTTGGACATATTGCTAGAGAAGCTCCAGAAGGGAAATTGTTGGAGTTGTGGGATGATAAGGTAAAAAATTCAGGCCTCCAGCTTAGTGACATAACAAATGGGTTGTCTGATCTCTTCTCGGTGAAGGAAAAAAATGAGATTACATGTGTAAAGAAAGCTGGATACTTGACTGCGTGTGCAATGAAGAATTTTGTGGTTCCAAAAGTTGAGAAGATTATCGATGAGGAGAAGAAAGTTGCCCATTCCTCATTAATGGACGACACAGAAAAGGCAATTCTTGACCCAGTGAAGATTGGTGTCAAACTGAAGGCCGAGAACGTAGATATCTGTTATCCTCCAATCTTTCAGAGTGGTGGAACTTTTGATCTTAGGCCAAGTGCTTCAAGCAATGACGAGTATCTATACTATGATTCAGCCAGTGTTATCATTTGTGCAATTGGATCGAGATATAACAGCTACTGCTCCAACATTGCCAGAACATACCTCATTGATGCAAATACGGCACAAAGCAGGGCTTATGAAGTTCTTCTGAAGGCCCACGAGGCAGCAATTCTTGCATTGAAACCAGGAAATAGGGTCAGTGCTGTTTATCAAGCGGCCCTTGCTGTGGTGGAGAGGGATGCTCCTGAGCTGGTTCCAAACCTGACAAAATCTACTGGTACGGGCATTGGTTTGGAGTTCCGTGAATCAGGGTTGAGCCTTAATGCAAAAAATGACAGAGCGCTGAAGCCAGGAATGATTTTTAATGTTTCAATTGGCTTCCAAAATCTGCAAACTGGGACTAGCAACCCCAAGGGTCAAAATTTTTCATTGTTACTTGCAGACACAGTGATTGTGACAGATAATGGTCGTGATGTTGCAACTTCAGTGAGCTCCAAAGCTGTCAAAGATGTGGCTTACTCATTCAATGAAGATGAAGAAGAGGAAGAGGAAGAACAGCCAAAAGTGAAATCTGAGTCAAATGTCAAGGACAATTTATTTACCAAAGCAACACTTCGGTCAGACAATGGGGAGCTGTCGAAGGAAGAGCTTAGAAAGCAGCACCAGGCTGAACTTGCTCGCCAGAAGAATGAAGAAACTGCTCGACGCCTTGCTGGTGTAGGTTCTGAAACTGGGGATGGGCGTGCTGCTGTGAGGTCTGCAAGTGAGCTAATTGCCTACAAGAATGTCAACGAACTACCTCCACCTAGGGATACGATGATTCAGGTTGATCAGAAGAATGAGGCCATTCTCCTACCGATTTATGGAAGCATGGTGCCTTTCCATGTAGCTACCGTGAAGACTGTCTCCAGCCAGCAGGATACTAATCGTAATTGTTATATCAGGATCATATTTAATGTCCCTGGTACACCCTTCACTCCTCACGGTACAAACTCTTTGAAAAATCTGGAGGCTATCTACTTGAAGGAGGTTTCATTCCGCTCCAAGGACCCGAGGCACATAAGTGAAGTGGTGCAACTGATTAAAACGCTCAGACGAAATGTCATGGCTAGGGAGTCTGAAAGGGCTGAGAGGGCAACTCTTGTCACTCAGGAGAAACTTGTACTCGCAGGCAACAAATTTAAACCAATTAAGTTACATGACCTGTGGATCCGTCCTGCATTTGGCGGCCGTGGAAGAAAGCTGCCGGGCTCACTGGAAGCTCATGTGAATGGTTTTAGATATTCGACATCAAGGCCAGATGAACGGGTAGATATCATGTATGGTAACATAAAGCATGCGTTTTTCCAGCCAGCTGATAAGGAGATGATTACACTTCTTCACTTTCATCTGCACAACCACATTATGATTGGAAACAAGAAAACCAAGGATGTCCAATTCTATGTTGAAGTGATGGAGGCAGTCCAAACAATTGGAGGAGGAAAGAGATCTGCTTATGACCCAGATGAGATTGAGGAGGAACAGAGGGAAAGAGATCGAAAGAACAAAATCAATGTGGACTTCCAGAATTTTGTGAATCGGGTAAATGATCTTTGGGGACAAGCACAGTTTAAAGACCTCGACCTGGAGTTTGACCAGCCTCTAAGAGAACTTGGATTCCATGGGGTGCCCTACAAAGCTTCTGCTTTTATAGTTCCAACTTCTAGCTGTTTGGTTGAACTGATAGAGACTCCATTCCTTGTGATCACCTTGAGCGAGATTGAGATTGTAAATTTGGAGAGAGTTGGTCTTGGACAGAAGAATTTCGACATGGCTATTGTCTTCAAGGATTTCAAGCGTGATGTAATGCGAATAGATTCCATCCCATCCTCCTCAGTTGATGGCATTAAGGAGTGGCTTGACACTACAGACATCAAATACTATGAGAGTAGGCTGAATCTGAATTGGCGTCCAATATTGAAGACCATCACTGATGATCCACAGAAATTTATAGAGGATGGTGGCTGGGAATTTCTGAATCTGGAAGGTACTGACTCAGATTCAGACAACTCTGAAGACTCGGACCAAGGTTATGAGCCATCAGATGCAGAGCCAGTGTCAGAATCGGAGGATGACGACTCGGACAGTGAATCACTGGTGGAGTCTGAAGACGATGAGGAAGAAGATTCAGAGGAAGAATCGGAGGAAGAGAAAGGCAAGACGTGGGATGAGTTAGAGAGGGAAGCTAGCAATGCAGACAGGGAGAGGGATGAATCAGACAGCGAGGATGAGAGGAGGAGAAGAAAGGCGAAAGCTTTTGGCAAGTCAAGGGCAGCTCCCAGTGTTGCTGCATCCAAGAGAATGAAGTTTAGGTAGACAAATGGAAGGTTTCGATCATTTCAAGTTTGTCGAGTTCAATGGTTTTTGCCTTCCTATGCCTGCAGCTTTAATGTTTAATCTACTTTGGTATTAGTTTCATTTTAATCAGTTAATTTTACCGTTTGATCATTGATCTTATTGTGTGATGCTTATGTCACAGATTTTACTTGTAAATTGGTTACTGTAGCCTTATTATAAAACTAATTTTATGTTTTTATTAGCTTATACTGGGATTTCATGGAGTCAAATATCTGAAGAAAATTGAAATTCAGCTATACGGTTATGTTATAAATCTCCGGCGGTCATATTTGGATTTGGGTTATTTAATGGAACGGGATAGAAAAGTTAATTTAGAGTTATTCTATTTACCTAGAATGATTATGATCATAGTATACATTCCAATGGAGTTGGTGTTGGATTAATTTACTAGGTTCAGTTATTGGACTGATTTAACCATTATGGGTAGAAATGAATACATTGATTAATTTATTTTGGGCATAATTGTTTAACCATTATGGGTAGGTTGCTTTTTCTAGTTAAATTGTTGATAAAAACCTACAATAATATATGGATCCATGTCATAATTGATGATATAATTTTTAAAGGTATTTTAAAATTTATGTTATATATTAAAAAATAGCTGAAAGTTAACGTGGTTCAAAAATTCAAATAGACATTCTGAAAATTTAAATAGATTGAAACTAAGAGGTTTGAAAATTGAACTATGATGTGATACAATGCAATTGATAAATATTATTAAAAATTTAGATTTAATTTTTGGAAAGAGAAAAACTGAAGTTCTATTTTTTTTCAATTACTAAATGGATTTTCAATTAGGATCTATTTTAACCTTTAAACTTATTTATGCTCTTTTTTCAACAAATAATTTTAATTTTGACCTGAAAATTCAATCATTGACCTGTTCATCAACCATTGACCCCGCTAACTTGAGACTTTAGCCGGATTGATGACTAAACCCGATCTGAATACTATGTACAGAACTTATAGATCAACTTAAATTCGGATTCGTATTATGTAGGTAATACTTATTCACCTTTGATCTTGTTGGATGATTTTATATTGTATGCTTAAGAGCATCTCTAGGTAAATTAGTTAAATTATCTCATTTTGAATTAGAGTTGGAATTGAACTCGTCCAAATAGATACAAAATAATATTTGTAGATTCTTGGCTCTCTCTTTTTCCTTCTTCAATTGGCATTTAGCTTTATGTTTCAAGTGTTTTGGAATCGGTTAGCAATGAGATTTAGTAGACGTTCTTGCGAGGTTTGTATGCTAATTGAGAGAATCAACAACATAGAAATTTATACGGTTGATGGAGCGATTTCCCGTAAAATGTTCTATTTGATTTTATTGTATACATGTTGATTTATGTAACAGCGTGTATGATAACGTATCAGTCTTGTAAAATGTTAGATTAAAAAGTAACATGCAATAACATATGTTACACTAAATGTCACTGCATTTGGCATTTTGTGTGAAAATCACCATGCGCTTCAAATCTTTGCATTTTCACCTCGATCTCCATGTTTCATTGTGAAAAAATATCATTTTTTTAATAAAAAATGTAAAATGATAAATATACCATTCTATTTAAATAAAAAAAAATAGAAAAGAAAAATAAAGAACTAATTGTAACCATACTCTCAAAACCCTTTTTTTTTTTTAGTGCAAATAAATCCAAAATAAATTATTAAAAAATTAAATCCTCCCCCCTTTCTCTCTCTCCCCACCACCACCACCATGAACAATAAATAATTTCCAACTGCCCACGGGGCATAGCTCAGTGGTGCAAATGATATGAGTGAGGTAGTCTCTGCTGAGTTGATAACCATGGTATAAGGGTTCGATTCCTACCTCTTACAAGGTATGAAATTTGACTATTTGTGGGCACCGGTATGACAGCTCTTATATCCTGACCTACTGAGGCATATCTTACGATTTACCTCATCCACAATACTCTAGGGGGGAAGATGGAGGACCCTCAAGGTTGTGGTTCAACATTTTTAATAAATAATTTCCAACAATATACTCTAAATCACCAGCTATATATTATTGGGCAATAGAACATCCGGTGGCCCGATTTCGAACTGCGTAGCGTCGTAAGAATTGGAGGGGATGGAGCTCACCCAAAGGGTTTTCAATGCTTCCGGATCCATTGGTGATGTTCCCAATGCCTGAATCCCTCCAAAAATTGGAGAATTCGAAATTGCATGTTCCATAGAGTTAACAGTTAAGTTTGACTCCAAAACTGAATCAATTGGTGAATAATTTGTTGGACGCTTACCCTGAACCTGATTTGAAATGCCAATGGATGAATTTGTAGAATGGAGCATGGTGGGCCCATAAATTTGGAGGTGGCAGGCTGCTTGAGTTGAGTGGGTGGTTTGTGGCCGAAATTGGATTAATTTGGTTGTTAATTGGGGCAATTCAATTCACCCCCATTGTCATGTGGTGTTGATGAGGATTAACACGTGACAAATTTGAAAATCAACACCCTCTAACCCATGAATTGAAAGAGGCACACTTGCTACGTTTTCTGCAAGTGGGAATTCAAAAGCATATCAGTATCATATTATACTTTTTTTTGTGATGTTTCTCCATGAATATGGGCGACTAGATGAGGTGAGGTGGATTGATTGGCAAAAGTAGACGACCATGGGTATTGATGGAATGGTTGGAATTGGTGAAAAAGTCGTGCGGTTTTTAGTGCATTTAGGGTTGATTTGAATTGAATTTGTGGCTTTTTGTATACTTGTTTGGTTTTGATGGATTGAAGAAGTATTGACGTCGATGGGGGTGTGAAATCCTGATAATTTTGGTGGCGGCAACACAATGGATTTATGAGGAATTGGTGACAACTCCATGGAGGGACAAAAATCGCCCATTTTTAGAGAGAGGGAGAGAGAAGGGAGGAGGGGAAAGGTTAAGTCATGGATTCCATGACGTATCACTAAATTTGGATCATTCTTCAATCTGATAGAAGACCGAGGTAGCAAAAGGTGGTGGTCGTGGAGGAGGAGAAGAGAGATATATATTTTTTAATAATTTATTTGGACCGATTTGCTTTTTTAAAAAAAGTTTCGAAGTATTATTGCAGTTTATTCTTTATTTTTCTTGTTTTATTTAAATATGAGGGTAAATTTATCATTTTACATTTTTAAAATTGAGAAATTAGATAAAAATTGATGAAAATGACGTTTTCAATAATGAAACTTGAAAATATGGGTGAAAATACAAAAAATTGAAACGTGAGAACATTTGGTACACTAAAGACCAAATGTAGGGACGATTGGTGCCAATACGCCCTATTTTTTTTAATTAAAAATTTTGAAATAGTTAACATTATATACAAGTGCTCTACATGTAATATATAAAAATGATGATTTTTATGAACATTTGAAAATATTGATTTACGTGATAAAGATGTATATTTAAAAAATTATAAAAGAAGGTAATTGTAGAATGTTGATTTAAAAAAAAAAAACAATACTAAAGGATATATTTTGAGTTTTTTGGACAAAAATAGAGTATTTGTGAAATTGCCCAATAATTAAACCGCTTTAAAATTTAAATTGAGTTTGTTTCAAGTAAAAAAAAAAAAAAATAATAATTCTTATAACTTAACAATATTTTTTTCTTTCTAAAATTCACAAATCACTACAATATATAAAAGAGCAAACTTTGTTACTATTCATAAGTCATTATCCTTAGGTCACACTGATGTCATATATATCTAAATCATTATTTAGGGTTTTATTTTCATTTTTTTCTCTAGATTAGACTAGAAACTTTTTTCTTTCCATTTTCATTCTCTCTCTGTTGTTGACCAAAACCCTATGTTAAAATTCAATTGAAGATTCCTTCTTCGCCATTTTTTTTGTTCCTTCCCGCGAATCGTGTTCTTTGAGTACCATTTTTCATCCACCATAAACGCTAGAAAAGAACCCCAAAATGGGTTCATCGTTCACCCGTGCAATTGATTTCTTGGGTTGTATTTCTTTTTCGAGCATCGGTTTGTATTCATCTAAGATCCCAAAACACGAATCCACGGGAAAAAATCATTAATATCTTTCGTTGTTTTGCTGCAAATTTATTCTCGGTTGCTTTCTGTATATGGTTTGTATTATTTCTTATTTCAACTTTTTTATTTCTCAATCATTTTGTATTCGTCTTAGATCCCTTTTTGGACAAAGCGCGAACAATAGGGAAAAATGTTTGTAATTTCGTTTTGTTTTGTGCTGCAAATCTGATTTCTTGTTTTTTTTTTTTTTTTGGTTAAGATCTTTACTTTTTGTTTGTTCTCCAAAGCTGTGTTCTTTGTCAATCATTTTCTATCCATTCGACATATGTGTCTATGGAGTATTTATTCGGTTGTAATTTTCCTATCGGCTTATTTTTGTTTGTTTTACATTATTTTTCTTCTTACATGTCCCATTTGTAGTGATCGAAAAACTCTAAAAAAATAAAACTTTTGTTTTGTACGATTGATTTGTTGGGTTATATTGTGCATGGTACGGTTCTATAGTTAGTTAGTTTTTTTTTTTTTTTTTGGTTTTTCTTATACGTTTTCATTACCTTAGACGAAGATTTGATTTCCAGATCTACTTATTTCTTCCTCTCCATGTACATAGTAACCACATTTTAAATGTGTTCGTGCGGTTGATCTTTTTTTTCTTTGTTTTGTTTGCAGGATTTGGCTCCCTCATATGAAGGTGAGATAGCTTCATCTAAGTTTTTTTTTTTTCGTTATTTTTAGATTACATTTTTAAACTGAGAGTTAATATTCTATTTTTTTTCATAGATCGTAGCAAATTATTTTTTTTTTATGATTTTCTACCACCGAGCATATTTGATTAAATGGTGGTGAGAGTTTAGCTTTTTGACCGTTGTTCACTAACTTCACTTTTGTGGTAATATTTCATATTTTCCTGTGCATATGATATTTTTCGGTTCTTTAACTTCATGATTATATATATATATAGTTTTTTATTTTTTATTATTATTTTTTTCCATTAAGGTTCGAGATAGGTAGGTTCTTGTTTGCTGGTAATTTAAGAAATAATGTGAGTTTTCTATTTTTTTCAATTTCGTATGCAATGTGCAATGTTTTAGCTCTACTATTTTTATTTTGTTATGTATTTTCCCATATTTTTTGTGTTATTTTAAATCGCACCATTTGTTGTTATATAGTGTCGTATATCTTCAAGTTCTTGTTTATTTTTAGGGCTAATTGAAGATTTGTATTCAATCAGATTTGTTTCTTTTTTTTTTATACTACACTATTTGATACATGATTTGTCTCAAGATTTTGATGAGAAACAAAAGTATTTTAACTATGTCAATTAATCTATTGTTTGATTAGTGAAATTTACAGTGTTCTTAATTCTTTTACTTTATAATTAGTTGCAGTATTTTTGTACGATTAAATTTTTTAATATTGTAGTCTATTGGATGTTCAAATAAATTATGATTATTGTTTATTGGAATGTGAAATGTATTGGAACTCTGCATCTTGGGTGTGTTTTGAGACGGAGCGGGTTTAAGGGTTGGGCAACTTACAAAAATACTTTTAAAATAAAGTTCTTTTGAAAAATTATATGAAAATATTTTGCAAGTAAAAAATATTGTGTCATTTTTTAATGTCACTTTTTTATCTAAAAAGTGGCAAGATATCACTTTTTTTAAATTGTCACTTTTTTTATTAAAAAAAGTGGCACATTATTAAAAAGTGATGTTTGTCACTCAAAAAAGTGACAAAAATTTAAGAATGTGATAGAAAGAGAAGTAAAGAATATCGTGTAAAATTAAGTGACACAATGTCGTTTTTTTATAAAAAAGAGCGACGCCACTTTTTTTAAAGCTAAGTGTTACTTTTTAATAAAAAAAAGTGATGTACAATATAACTTTTATTTAAAAAATGATGCTTATTACGTAAAACAGTGACATAAATTTCAAGAAAGTGACAAACACTTTAAAAAGTGATAAATTCAAAAAAATGACAAATACTAAAAAGTGACAAAAAAAAAAAAAAAAACCGCAACACACAAAAAAAAAAAAAAAAAACACCAATCAAAACCTAAAAACAGATTCAGGAGTCTACATATTGTCTATTTGTAATTATATTTCACTTTTATTAATTAAATATGAAACATAATTTATTTTGGGAACAAACACTATATAAGTAGGAAGTAATATAAATTTAAAAAAATGATATGAATTCAAAAAAGTGATAAAAATTTTAAAAAAAGTGATCTACAATTCAAAACCATAAATGAAGTCTTGGAAGAAATCTTCCAACATCAATTTCAATTCATTGTTTATTTCATATTACCTTTGTATGCACAAACAAGAAACACAAATAAAATTAATGGATTTTACAGCAACTCAAACACAACTCTCTTATTCCTTCACTTCCACCTATATTCATTATTCAATTTCTACCTTGTCCTCACACAACATTTCACAAAATTTTCATTATTCATTCACAACTTTTCTTCTCATCCAAAACCTAATTCTCTCTCAATTTCCAACCAAAACTGCTCGAAAACAAAAATCTAATTTGGAGTCCCGTCGTCTCATCTTTACTTATCAAGAACTTCAACTCTCTATGATTTCACAATTGATTGCTCCGCTGCCGTTACTGCCTCAGTCACCTCCTCCACCACATCGAACCACCATTCTTTATCTGACTTTGAATCTGAAATTGAAACCACCAACACGGTTGATTTAGCCACAACCTTCAACTCCCAATGCTTCTTCTCTTTCCCTACCCTCTTCAACTCCATTGTAGACTTAATATCAACGTTATCATCACTCGCATCAACCTCATCGAAAAAGCCAACGGAATTTGATACCATTATCATTTCAACGTACTTCGTGGACCCTTTCATCCACTTCCGTCAATCCATTCAAGAAATGGTGGAAAAGCGTGAACTTATTGATTTAAAATCTAATTGCATAAGCTTCTCATGCATTATCTATCCATAAACCCCCAAGAGCACCCCATAAATTCATTGTCAAAGCTTGGTTGGGGAGGGAATGTTATAATGTATTTAATACCTTCTTAAATACTTAATTAATTAATGGGAGTATTAATCAAATTAGTTAATATTTTAGGGCAATTGACCTAATATGCCCTCAGGGGTTTCATTAAATTGAGCTTTACATAATAAGTAATTGTGTTTACATCCATATCCCAACAACAATATTAAAAAAGAGGAAATTTGATTTTGACTGTTCAAGCAAAAATGTTTCAGCTACTGTTCATAATACATCATCCATTATGTCACTACATTGATGCCTGTTTACATTCCTTTTGTTTTCCGCTCTAATTTCTTTTTTACATTTCTTCGTTATACCCACGAATCTGGTCTCATATCCTGTATAGAATTTTTCATTTTGCTCACTACATTGATGTCTCTTTTTCTTCCTTATATTTTCCATGACTTATGTTTTTCTTTTGATCTTTGTTTTTAGACCTGCTCTCATTTTTTCTCTACATTTCTTCCTTCTATTCGCGAATTTGGACTTCAATCCCTGTATATGAAAATGTATGTATTGATCTTTTTCACAGCCGAAAATTGTGGTTACGTCAGATTTATTTAGCACTAAAGCTCGGGTTTATTATTTGTTGTATAGTAGATCATAATCCATTTAATTATTTTACAAATATTTGATTTCATTTGTGGTCAATTTGTCAGATCATCTGCTCGAAATAAGTTCTTTGTTGTTAATCAAGAGATTAGCTCCATTGCAATCACTTCTGATGGTTAGTAATTATAATTTGTTGGTTATGTTCATTTATTGGTATTTTTTTGTTTTTTAAATCCATGTTAGAAGTTGGATTTCATTAATTATTTATTATGTTCTTGTGGTATTTATTTTTACTAATTTTTTATTTGTTTTCTTCTAAAGGGGAAGGTTCAAATGCTTCTATGGTACCTAAAATTCGGGGTAAAAGACCGCAAAAGGTTACTAATGTAACGGAATATACACCTCATGACCACTGTAAAGTAAAATAAAAATAAAAATTAGAGCCGTAAAAGATTCCCAATTAAATGTGCAATTGAAACGAAAAAGGCTTTTTACGCTTGAAGGATTTAATTGTGCAGATGGTTGCTATCAAGAATTTGGTAAGAATCGTACAATAATATTTCATTTTATTAATGCCTATTTTATGATATTATATGTTATTGTAATCATTTGAAAAAAATGTAATACTGATATTTACTTCAATTAAAATATCTGAGATCATTTCTTTATCCTCAATATGGTGTTCAAATATGCAGCTCTATAATGTAAATTTTCTCTCAAAAACTTATGTGCTACTTGAACCCACTATTTGTGATCATTATGGAGCTTTAAAATATTACAGATAAACTAAATGATTTTATTGTTTAAATTGACAAATTATTTTGAAAATAAATGACGTGCCTGTAGATTTATATATGTTGTATACTTCAAATTCTGAAAAATCTTTAAATTTTAGAAATATGGCACTAAACTATAATTGCAATTTCTCAATGACATCGTTTGGTGTAAATTATGACAAAACTTTATGTGCAAACTATAATGGTATTTATACATTTAGAATTTAAGGTTGGGTATACCATTTTACAAATGAAATTATCACAACAAAAAAAATCTTCATTCTCATTTGCAACTTTACTTTTTGATACTGATAATGAAGTGCAAAAACATGCTGAATCTTAGTGAATGGTTAGTTGAACCTATTGTCAATAAGGTTGTGAAGATTTTAGAGAATAATCCTTACACAATTTTTTTTCGAAGTTTGGGGACTATTCCTGATTTAGAAAACCATTCTATTCGACCTCAATGTAATCAAAGTGTTCATCAAAGAACATCTAATGCACCCAATGTTTAACAAGTTGCTCATATTTTGGTTGATCAAGATGAGTATGCGGATGTTAATATGCGTGATATTGTAGTTCATTGTAAAAATGGAAAGTGCAATAGAATACAATATTATTATGGATGTTATGATTCACTTCAATACCCACTTTTATTTCCTTTAGGTGAAACAGGTTGGCACCAAGGTATTAAGCGAATTGATACAGAAAAAATAAGCAAAAGATTTGCAAAAATGAAGATATTGTTGATGCAACTAATTTTTCTTCACCTGAAGAGTTAATTGAGAAAGAAACATTGGGTTAGTTAATCGTTTCTATAATTTGTACTCTAAATTATTCATTTTTATATATTCATGTCATTTCTTATGTTATCTTCATTATTAGTGTTTCAAGCGTCATTTCTTTTTTTCTTGATTATTTTTTCTTTGTTTACTTAGTGATGGAAAATATGCGAACCATGATATAAGTATCACGTAGAGAATATTATTGTTATAAACTACAGATAAGATTGTCAACAATTTCAATATTATTACATTTTGGAAGGCTTTTACAACAATATGTTATCGACATGTATGTAAAAATTGAAACATCTGGATTGAATTATTTTCGACATAATCAAAGTGTGCTTAGAGCTGAATTGTATTAAGAAATTGTTGATAGTCTTGAAATTGATGAAAAAAGAGGTAATAAGATTGGCCATCTCATTGTTTTGCTTAGATATTTTATTAGTGGTCCTAGAGATTTAAGAAAACGTTATATGGATGCTATGTCTTTAGTTCAAAGATTTGGTAAGTTTGATATATTTTTTACGATGACTTGCAAGTAGAAATTAAATACCGGTTTAAAGTATATTTATCTAGCTCAAAATAGACTTGATTTAATATCTTGTATTTCTAGAGCAAAACTTGAACAACTAAATGAAATCGTTTTGAAGAAAGGAATGTTAGGACATGTTGCTGCGTATATGTATGTTATAAAATTTTAAAAAAGAAGACTTTCACATGCACAATTTTTATTAATTTTAAAAATTGAATGTAAGATTATTTCTCCTAAATTGGTTGTTAAATTTGTTAATGCTCATATTCTTAATGAAAATAAATATCCTTAGATTACTTTTCCTGAATTGGTTTAAAATATTATTTCGTATCATCAATAATAATAAAGTACTATGATCACTATGCATAATTAAATTACAAAAATTATAGTGGTTATCGTGCAATACACGATCCACACTAGTAATATAAAAATAAATTATCAGGAATATATTTCATAACACGCATAAACATCTTCTATTCTCTCCACCTTATTTTCCCCGAACCCCGTCACTTCAACCCCAGGGACGGACCCAGCACCCGGCCAGGGGGGCTGCCGCGCGTGCTGGGCTTCGTCAAACCGCTAGAGTAGTTTGGGAATGCCACCGACAGCTGCTCCTACCTGGTTCGTCTTCTTCCTCCTGCTGCCTTCCTCTTTTTTTTTTTTTCGTTTTGAAATTGGGCCAATTTGGAGAGCCCATCATTTTTTGTTTTGAAATTGGGCCAATGCGGCCCATTTAATTCGGTTTTTTTTTTTTTTGAGAACAATATATAACTCAAGCTTATAGTTTACCTTATTTCAAATCTATCGAATATAGTTTGTGATTTCAAAAATCAGGTTGTAAATTAATATATATTATATATTATATATTGCATATATTTAATTATAATCCCCCAAATCAAGCATTGAGTTACCATTTATAAACAGATTCCTTAAACACAAGCTTGTCTTCCCCATTTTCTGAAACTCAAGAAAACTGGAACGTCGCCATTCGAACCTGCCGATTGGAAAAAACGCGTATAAGAAGGTCACATTTACTCCGATTTCAGAAGATCATTATCGAATCCATTATTCTCTGCGATTGCTGTGATTTGAGGAAGGAGGTCACATATTATTCTTCCGTTATTGTTTGTTTTAAAGTAATTCAGAACATATTTGTGACCGATATTTCTCGTTGTGACCATACTTTGAATCTGTGGTCGTAATGTGTCTGAGTTATTGTGATTTTACATATACCCATAGTTGTGACCGAAACGATTGTTTATGACCTTCATTTGTGACTGACACTTTTTTGTGCATTCAAACATAAATGGGTTATGTGCATGTCTGCCTAATGTATGGAGAACATTCATCGTTGGTG
>CAIGRP010042503.1:0-13688 GCA_903798385.1 Fraxinus cuspidata
GGAAAAATAGAACAACAATACCTTATATATGCATGGAAGAGAGATGATTTTTAAATGAGAGATGAAGTAGGTTATATGAGATATTTATAAAAGATATTTATATTAAATATCGATTGGAATACCAATTAGTCAACAAATATATATTTACAACTGTAGCAAAACCACATTGGAATAGGGTAAATGTGAAAAGTCGTGTGACATAAATGAACAGTGATCAGGGGATCCTCTATTTTATAGTAGTAGTGATTATGCGCCAAGTACAATTAACAACTCTTAGAATATAAAGCACTTTAGGAAAATCTGAATTTGATTTCAAATTTGGAAGGACTTTGATTTATACAATAATCATATGTTGATGTTTTGTCCATCAAAATCTCTCTCTCCCCCCAAGTATGAATTGACATTTTGACGAGTCCTCGCAACTTTGTGCGAGGCAAGGCCCAAAAGGGCCTAAATTCTCTTAAGCTCGCGAGAGGTCATACTTGACCAAGTGGAGGTCTCGGCATGAAATTGATAAGCCTTGTGCAATATTGTCTAAGAGTAGATGATTGGACCTCCTCTCGATCTCCATTTTCGTTCATCCTAGAATGTCTTTTTCAACTTGAACTCTCACTTTCATCCATTAACGTATCCGTTTTCATTGTTGACCTTATTTTCCTCGAAGTAGATGCGAGTAGACAGGGACGGATGCATAAGTTGAAAGTTAGGGGGCACAATCGAACTTGCAAAACAGTTGAGAGATTTTACAATCCAGAATAAAATGATAAAAATTATATTGAGAAATTTATATCGCAAAAATAATAAATGTCAATGAAATAATTGATTTTCTTAAAAAAAATGCGAGTTAGGTGTATTTATTTAAGACTCATATTAACGTATTTTTAACAATTTTCGATATCTATTTGGACTATTCGATATGGTCATAATGTAGTTCTCGAAATAAGATTTGAGATGATATAAGCAACTTGTAGATTCGATTAGCGTACCATCGTCGAAAATTTTTCAAAATTAGCATATTATCGAAATTCAAATTTATTATGATTTTACTCCTGTTTGGTGGAGATTAAAATCAATTTTTTAGCAAATTTTGATAAAAGTTAAACGGTTATGAATTTTATGAAATATGTTATTAAAATTAATTGCTAATTTTGATTTAAATTAAAATTTAGATTTCAATTGATATTAAACATGATTTTATAAAAAAAAAAAAAAATTCTCAAACGCGGGGGGAAGGGGGCGTGACCGGGTCCGCCCCTGCGAGTTGATGACTGGTCATCCACGAGTTGGTGCACTTATCGTTAGGCTTTATTGGGCCTCGACTCTGTAGAACAGTGTGGGCCTTTTACAGTTTATTAGCACAATCATACTCGACATGTCGAGCCTTTTCTTCGGCGCAGCCCATCAGAAATTTGTTGAATAGAAAGAGACTGAAAATCTAACCTCTAAATAGCAAGGTAGTGGACACGTGGCTTGATCGCATTTTTCAGGGGTAACTTCTTACCAAATTTTACCTAGTCGGTTGGTAAATTTGGTGCAGTACATTGCCCATTAAACTAACGTGAGGCGGTTGCAAATTCTGTCTCACGGGGGCCAACAACCACGTCATTTGTAACAAAAGTTGAGGGTATTTCAGGAAATTCATTTCAAACAAACTCCTCCAATATGCGTCTTCCAAGGGATACGTGGCACCTTGTGGCTGCATTTCGACACTAACATCCTAATTTCTTGACACGTATAACTCGATAGGATTAGATAGAGTATGCCACGTCATATGCCAGCGAGGCATTTTCAGCACTAATCAGCAATCCATATTCAAGTCCTTTATGAAGTCCACCGCCTGGTCTTTTCGTACCAAAAGCTCCTCCTTCTCCTTCTCTCTCTTTCAAGCAAAGAGTTAGCGTGTTAGTGCGTGTGTTTTTTTCTGGAACTCCGGAGATTTTGGTTGCCGGAAATGGAGATGCCGAGCGTCGTTGATCATTTTCCGATCTCTGGTGTGGTGACGTGATATTGCGTTTGCTAGGTGTTTAAGCGGTATTTGTAAACCCCAAGCAAAAGCGAAGATTTTTAATTTTAGTTTGCATAGTTTAGAAGTTATTCTATACTTTGTCTCGGGAATTCTTTCAAGCAAGTCATTAATATAATCATCAAGATAATCCGCGAGATAAAGGTATCAGTTTTTGCTTTAAGCCTCTCAAATCTCGGAGATCGGTTAGTTTTTACCCGAACTCTTGATTCCCGTGTTTAATCGAAAATATAAACCATCGTAATTTTTGTTTCATCGGTATGCCTATAGGAGAGTGCCTAATCTTTGAGTTTTTTAAAATGATCGAGGTATTCTGTGGCCAATTTTCCTGAAATTGATAAGGAAGTATTTAGCGTAAAATAGGAGGACTAGATTTAGAATTTGAAGTCTTCATCTTTGGCTGAGCATTGGTGCCCCAAAAAACTGTGTGCTGTGAAAAATGGTTTTTGAAAACTGAAAGCTCGAGATAATTCCAAAAGAATAGGCTAATAGCGTTTTCAAATTTCGATCACCAGAATGCCTTTCCCTATGAAAATTCAACCAGTTGATTTCAACGTCCAAACTGAACCACCTATACTTGAGCCGGTGAAGCCAGTGACAAAATCGAGGTTCAAGAGGCTTCTCGAGAGGCAATTTTCTAGCGTCCTGAAAATATCAACTCAGGAAAAGGCTGCCGGCAACGGAGGCGCTGATGAGCCTCATCACTGTAACAAGGATGGTCCTGAAGAATTCGAGCCAAGCTCAGTTTGCCTTGCGAAAATGGTTCAGAATTTCATCGAGGACAACAACGAGAAACCCCACAGGTGTAGCCGTAACAGATGCAATTGCTTTAATAAAAACTGCACGGACAGCTCCGACGAGGAACTTGACTCATTCAATTGCTTTGGTGATTCAACCTATTCTCCTTCATCTGATGCACTTGATCTTGTCAAGGTAGATAAATGGATTTAGATATTTTTGTTATATTTTTCTTGCTGATAATAGTTTATCTGAAAAATATTCCGTTGAATACACGCAGAGTTTGGTACCTTGTGTGTGTGTTTTTGAGAGAAATCTGTTAGCAGACACTGCAAGAATTGTTGAGAAAAACAAGATCAGTAGACGAAAAGACGTTTTTTGTAGAACAATTGTAACTGACAATCTAATTGCTCTTGGATACAATGCTTCAATTTGCAAATCTCGCTGGGAAAAAGCCCCCTCTTTTTCCTCAGGTAATTCTCTCTTTCTATCTGCTACATGATTTGTTCTGTTTCTTTCTGGGAAAAATCCCTCTTTTTGTTTATTTTTTGCACAATATGATAAATTTTGTCCCCCTTTTTTCCAATTTCTAACAGGTGAATATGAATACGTTGATGTGATGATTGAAGGGGAGAGGTTTATAATTGACATTGATTTTCCATCAGAATTTGAAATTGCTAGATCCACCAAAGCATACAAATCGATTCTCCAAACACTACCTAACATATTTGTAGGTAAAGCTGATCGCCTTGAGAAGATCATTGACATTGTATCAGATGCTGCCAAAGAGAGCTTGAAGAAAAAGGGCATGCCATTCCCTCCATGGCGCAAGGCCGATTATGTTAAGGCCAAATGGCTCTCTCCTTACACCCGAACTACTTTGGGCGTAACTGGTGAGGAAGTAAAGGATCTGATCACAACAAAAACAAGTTCATGTGTCGAATTTGAGTTGATTTTTGGGGAGAAGTGTTCACCTAATGAGACTAACAACAATGGTAACACCTCCATTTTTACTATCTCTAACAGTACATCTTCAGACAAGAGCATGACTCCATTGATGAAGCCATTGGAAATTAGGCCAAGGAGTTTGCAGAAAGGATTGAAGATGGTTACCGGTTTAGCTTCTGTAATTGAAGATAAACCATGAAAGTTTTGATTTTTTTTTTTTTTTTTTTTTGATTTTTGCTTTTGCCTTGAGGGTACAATATTCTGGTGGGCTAATCATTCCCTTCTCCTTTTATTGTAAGGGTGTTGAACTGCTGCTATTACTGCTTAATATGATGAATAATGATGATTTAAGTAAAGAACAGCTTTATAGAATTTTGGTATCAAATTTTGCTTTTTGATGATTTATTTGATCTTTAATCATCATATTGATCTCAAATGCACCCCAGCTTTGTGTATTCATAATTCCCTGTCAATGGAATGACCCCAAAAACAACTGTTTTAAGCCATTTCTCTCCTATTTTCTGGGTGCACAACGGGAAAAATTGATTTATAAAGAAAGTGTATTAATTGCAAGTTGCGTCTTGCCCTTTTTCCTGGATGCATTGTTAGGGAAAAAATGAGTTGAAAATTTTGTATCAAGGGACAAGTAGCACTTAAAGATAATCTTTGTCAACTTCTTTTTGTGTAGACGTGCAGTATCTTTTGGCAATTTGGACCGGGGAACATCTGCATATCCAAAGTACTTTGTTTTCCGTGTTCTTTTGTCATGTAATACATCAAGGAAAAATAAAATTTTGAATAGTGATTTTTAAGAGAATGTGCGGTTAAAAAGTATAAAAAGTTTGGATTTATGTGTATAATATTTTACTGTGTGAATATATAATTGAAAATGAGTACGTAGAAAAAAAAAGATTGAAAAGAATGGTTGTCATACGGGGACCAAGCACGTTTAGATTATAAATAATTTTTATTAAAATAAACAATCGTACTTGATATTTTGATTTCATACAAGTTCAATTCTTTTAAATTTAAAAAATCATCTTTTGAGTTCGAAATTTGCTTCTTTTCTTCTAAAATTATTCTATTAAAATTTGAGTTTATAATGATTTTAAAGTTTAAACCCCTGTTTGGTAGCCATTTTTTTGGCATTTTTAGCATTTTTTTTTAACTGTTGGAACAGTAACATGGGCTCATTGCAGCCCTTTTTTTTTCTTCTTTTTTTTGACTCAGCAGCATGTGAATTCTCCAAAATGACACTTTGAACATACAATGAAACAAATGTAAATGTGTACAAAGGTAATTTCACGTGGATTAGCAATAAATGTAGCTGTGAAAATGGATACCTAACATTTAGAATTTGTCTACAAAACAAATGAAAATGGCTATCAAACATGGGCTAAAATCAAGAACATTTTACAACTGAGTAAAATTCGGAAACCAATAAAAATATCACTTAAAATTATATGTCCAATTTTTTACGGATGAATAAAAATCAATTTTAATTAAAATAAACATAGGATTAAAAAAGTAAAAAAATAAAAATAATAAAAATAATAGGGCAATCCCCACCTTTGAGGGGACCATCTTATCTAAACGCGGAAAAGTTATAAGGTCAATTTTTTAATTATATGGAAAATGAGAACTCTTAATTTAGTTGCAAGAAACAACGTACACAGAATAAAATAAGGGAAATAAAAAGCAACGTTCACGTTTACTTTAGCGACTTTATCCCGTTTACTTTAACACGTTTTCAGAATCGTAGATTGCTTGTAATATGTGAGTTTGACGTACGAACCTGTTCACATTGCTCAATCCAATCCCTTTAATTTTAAACGAGTTAAATAATTTTTTTAAATTATTTCCTAATTAAATTATTTAATAATATAATACATAATATTTAAATTAATTTATGTTATTAAGTCTTTGTTTGGCTTCATTAAAATCAAATTTTGGAGAAAATGTATTTCGAAATAATGATTTTTTGAAGAATGTGTAATTAAAAAATGAAGGAAAATTTTTATGCGTGATATTATTTTATTGAAAATAATACATTTTGAATAAAATAGAACCAAAACAGGGGCTACCAAAACAAGACTAAATTAAAGAGTCGGTGATAAATCCAAGTCAACTTTTCTAAACATTGTTAAATTTTTTAATGATTTTTTATTTTATTGAGAATAAACCATAATTTGATTAAAAATAAAAATATATATCGTACGAAAAAAGTCGTGCTCAAGTGCGTAAATTATATCACAAGTAAAAAAGTGATTAATAATCAATTGTTGATGGAAAGAAGAAAAAAATTGCAACAAAAAGAGGAGGCATGCCCTCTATGACACGGCAAGGGTAACAAAAGTATCTATATTCAGTTGTAAACAAGAATGAAGAATTTTTGCCTTTTTTTTTTGTTTTGTTTTGGCAAAAGTTGGTATGCTTTATTGCTTTTTATGATTCTAATTTTTGAAGTAACTTCACATGTACGATTGAATTCGGGAGGCGAGGACCACTCTCCCCGTCAGGAATTTTTAGTCATGTGAACTACTCATCCTTCGTTTAAGGCGAGGGCGAATCAAGACAAGAGAGCTCTTTTTCTTTTTATTATGATTTTTATATTTTCTCTAATTATTTTTTCTAAAGAGAAAACTAAGGTAAGATTTAGGTAAATGTTACAACTTCATCGCAGACACTATTATTTATGTCCCGGACCAAGGTAAGAGACTTTGGATCCGTCCTGCCCCGTTTCAATTAATCGAGGAATCATCATGAAGATAAGTAAAATAGAGATTTTTGCCACCCCTAAATAAATCACTTGATATTTATTCTTATTTTTCTCTCCTATTTCAAAATTTATTTTCAATTATATTTGCATACTTCAATCTATATAAATTGTATATATTTTATTTTTCAATGTACAAAATCAATAATTAATTATATATCAGAGATATTTCACAATATTTGATTTGAGTGAAAATGGCATGACTTGATGCACTATATCTTTGTATTTCATCACACCGTTTATGTCTACAATACTAATATGAAAAAAAAAAAATACAGTTTTAACATTTAATATTAATTCATCTAAGAAATGTTAGCCAAACGGTGTCTTATTTGCGGCTTGTTGTTCAAAAAATAAAACTTGATATAGATAATTGTTTTCCAGTGTCTCGAATTGACAAAACCATCCATTAAGCTAGAAAGTAAAGAATTATCAACTTCTACTGGAATGACTTAAAACCATTTATCAATATATTGTATATGAAAAAAATAAAAGAGGAAATTCAATATTTTTTTATCAACAACAAATCATTTAAAATTTTTATTTTTATTTTAGAAAATATTTAATGATTTGGAGGATTCATTTAAGCGTCGACCTACCAATATGATCACTGACCCGTCAAAATGACCAATGATCCAATGACTTTTTCACATGAATGCTTGAATCGAATATGATAATTATGTTAGCCCATGTTCGGTATATATAAAAATCACATTTTTAGTAGATTTTGATTAAAGTTGATGAAATGTGTGGTTACAAAGTTGTGGGTCCAATGAAATGTGTAGTTAAAATTAATTGTTGATTTTGATTTGAGATTTTAATTAAACTTTAATCAAACCAAACAAGGGCTAATAACACTACTCAATTCAAAAAGAATTTTGCTGAAGTGCCCGAAAAATTTGACATGCGCGTGGGTCCCGCTTGAATTAGAAAATGTCGACCCTCTCATGTGTGTGTTCTGTCATTCCCTATGCCATCCTCCATATTCATGTAGCATGGTTCATTAAAAAAACACTGGAATTGGTGCAAAAGTAGAAGCCTACATTTTTGTCAAAGTCCAATCCAATGCTGCTTTTAATGGGACTCTGCCCATATCGAGTACCCGATATTCAATTTTGACAATAATTATCACATTACTATTTTCAGTTTATTATGGTGTATTTGATGGATATCATTAAAAATATAATGTATTTTAAATGGTGATATGATGTGAAATACGTGATTAAAAAATAAGAAAAAGTTATTGATGTGATGAAACATATTATTTTATTTAAGAATGTGGTTGAAAATGAGTAGAAGAATGAGAATGAAAATTATAATGTGGCTCAAACGGGGGCTATTTAAAGCCAAGCATAAATATCTTCATTAGTTCAGAGGTTTTAACAAGCATTCTGCTGGAGCAAATCAAGCCTTGTTACCTTATCCAATATGGTCAGCATCAATTATAAGGAAAAGTGGATTCATACTAATGGTTCAAAGATGTTAGAAAGGAACGACGTGCGCACACCCCCAATAAAGAAGAAGTGTGCTCTGTCTCAGTCATAGCCTTAGATTTTTCACCACATTAGCAATTCTCACAGCAACATAGAAGAATTACATATTCTAGTAAATATTATCAGCTCCAAGGCAATTCATTGCCAATAAATGTGAGGCAATGATTAAAATTGCAGGACCATGAGAATTACTTTCATTCAGAATGTGGTGTAAAATGGTAATAATTCAAATACATTCCTCGTGTGTAAACAACACCAAGAAGAAGAAACTAGGCCTTATTCTCAGTAGACTCGAGGTCCAGTACATTTTTTCACCACTCATTCAATCCAGTGCTAAATCATGTAAACAAGGTCGCATATTACAGGAGCAAAAGAGCATGAGGAAGGTTAATATATACATTGATTGAGAAAACAAATGTCGAAAACCAGTTATGGTCACTAAGAAGGCTTTAAAGAAACTAATTACAGTCGACACAAGACAGGTCTCTCAAAATAACATCCAGAATAAATACATGAACTGTTTTAACGCAACCTAATTAAAGACCTTGTAACTCTGAACACACCTAGATGTTCCCTGGGGCAAGGATGTCGCAGTCCTACTAGCTTGATTTTGCTGGCCATTAGCAGGATTCTGCATTTGAGTCTGGCTGACCTGCTGATGAGACTGTTGATTTTGTTGCTGATGCACATTAGCAGACTCTGTTGTGGTTGTATTTCCTACCTGTTTCACTCCATTGGGTCCTTGTTGGAACTGTGGTTTTTCTGTCTGCTGGGCGTAATTAGCATTACGATTTTGAAGATACCTGTTTGAGTTTCCATAGCTGTAGGATGTCAACTGTTGAATCTTCTGAAGAACTTCTTCCACAGGAGGTGGAGGACCAGGCAACTTTGCATGCCTGTACCGACAATCAGGACCATTTGGACAAAATCCTAATTTATACCTATAATATAGAGCATCTAATTAGAATACAGACAGATGATAAGATACTAGGATGCCATTATTTTTCTTTTTCCAAACCATCAATAAGATTGAGGATGCCTGGTTAGAGATAAAGGAGGGGCAAAGCCCCTGTTTGAGCACCATTATTTAAAAACTCATTTTCAACCACACTCATCCAATAAAATAATTTTACATGTAAACCCAAAAAAAATCATATTTTTTAACCACGCACTCTAAAAAAATCACTATTACAAAACTCATTTTTCCCAAAAAAAATGGGGCTCAAACAGGGGCAGAATAAAAAATTTAGCATAATGTTGTGGGTAACAAAAGACGTTAACTAAACTTTCACATGTGTTCCCCAAAGTGTTGGAGGTAGCATTCCATGATTATATGTATACAAAAAATCCTAATAAAAACTTATATCATGTATGAGAAGATCAACATAGCCAACTTATATACAAGATACACGATATATCACATATGAAGAACTAACAACCATTCATTTCGTCTAGCAAAGTTAGTTTTTCCAATGACCCAAAGACAACAAATGTACAAATTTATCTGCTTACACATCCTTCCATAGCATTCATCTTGTGGAAGAAGGAAAACTATTCATCCAATGGACAGAGGGAAACAAGATCCAAAGGAAGTGGGAAAAGTTCTGTAATTTCCAAACTGCTGTAGCTCATTATCATAACAAAACCCATTAAATCTTCATTCATCGATGTCAGGCCAACTTCAAATTATTACAAAATAATTTCCCACGACACTTACATATCCGAGAATCATTAATTTTTTTCATAACCCTGAACATAAAGAAATCCATTGCAGCCCAACCAACACTGTCCTATTAAACAAGTTATGAAGGTCAAACCTTGCTCAGTATTGTCCTCAAGAACACGCTCACACACACAAATCCCCACATATATAAAAAATACGGGAAAAAACCTCATGTATACATACATATTGCATTCCTTGATATCCTCATTAGTGTGTTTATACACACAGTCCTGCTCACGGCACTCCCCATAGAGCCGGAAAAACCGACAGATGGGCATCCGCGACTTGTCATACTGGTGGAGGAATCCACAGGCGTCACCCTTCATGCAAAGGGATCGCAACCAATGCCTGCACACCGTCTGCCGGAAGCTCCGCCTACCCCCGCCACCGGCCCCGCTCATACCATCTGCCGCCTGAACCGCCTGAACTTGGGCGGCTGGGGAATTTTTGACATTGGTGGCGGCTGCGGAGGCGGTAATCGGGCCCGCCGATGAATGGGTGACGGGTACCGATGGTGTATGCTGTGTCGGGCCCATATCTAGACCCCCCTCGAAATCGAAGCTTAAACCCCCTTCTCCGTCATCCATAATGATCAATTATATAAAACCAATTTGCGTATATTTGTGTAGATATATTCGTGTGAATTTAGTATATATCAAATGTGAATTAAGGTTTGTAGTAATTTGGGGGTTGCAGTGCAAGGGTTTTGTGTGATTTAACGGACGGTAATGGAGAAGGGGAAGAAGTTGGTAACCCAACTTATTTTGTGGTTTCACTCTAGTCATTAAACATTTCATTTTGTCTAAATTAGTCACTATATTTTCTTTTCATTTCATTTCAATTTAGGCATTCCGTCCACTATTTTATGAGAAAAGCTGACGCCGAGGGAATATGGGTTGCAGGAAGTTCGAAGAGACTAGGAAAGATTAAGATTTTTATTTTATACTAGTAGTTGAACGTATATTGCATGAATAAAACTTTATAAAATATTCCTATGTAAAAGTTGTTGGAAAATTGGTTTTAATTAGTTGATTTGATCAATTATTTTAGTAGGTCCTGTTAGTTAGACAAAAGATTTATTTGGCCGAGTGTGTTCTATTCCATGAGTAGATTAATGTAATATATTTATTTTCTCAGAACCAATTTAAGGTGAATGATAAATTAAGATCAAAAGATGATCATTTGAAGTTGAAATAAATTAAGAATAAAAATTGGTGAAAAATTGAAAAATGACAATCCCACGTAGTTGAAAGTTGAAATGCTTGCTTGTTTAATTCAACTTTTCGGATGTTGTGTTTTTTGGACACAACTTCTCACTTCTATATAAAGGTCCATATGCCCCGGATTTTATTCATTCCAAAAATCTTTCAAGATTTTCTCTCTTATAAAATATAATCATTCTATCTTGCATTATTCAATATTGTGCATTTCAGTCCCAAATATTATTTTCGTACATTTTAGTCCTCCAATTTTAGAGATATAAAAAGCATTTGTAAATTCGTCGAGTCTTGTAATTTGGAGTGCTATTATTACAAGTCGAAATCGTTGTATCTTGGAATATGAGTGCTGGAAGACCGTTAGCACCAGTGCGGGGGAATATTGTCTTACGGAGAAAGAGTCGAACTCTTGTCTCGGCCATTATCATTTTTTTCCGTTTGTTTTTGCAAGTAGACATGTGCTCAACTGTTTATTCATAACTTATTGTACGGTAGTATCATTATTTGTCAACAAAAGTAACATTTTATACTAATTTGTTGAAAGATTTGATGAGTCTCGAAAGAAATAAAAAAATTAAGATAGAAATTCAAAAAAAGAAATTGTATTGTCAAAACTCAACTTCTATAATTCAAATTTTTTGTGATGATGAAATAACATAAATGAATAATTTTTTTATACTACATTTGGTACATAAGAATTAAGTGTTAATATATGAATTTAAACACCTATTAAAATTTATAGATACGTGAATAGAAATAAATTCATTTATAATAACTCTAGATTCATGTAGATTTCAAATCAATATACATTGAGTTTAGATTAATGTGAATATTAATTAATTGAGAATCAATAACATCAAATCCATAATAACAGTGATTTTGTATTATTTATTACATATTGAAAGTGAAAAGTAATGTATTCTTGAAATAATTAAATTTTAGTAGGGTCAAAATCGTCCAAAAAAATGATTCTCTCTTGACGTAATATTTAATATATTATAGATTTATATATTTTTCTCTATTTTTTGTTAAATTTGAAATTACAATTTGTACAGTTATTTATTTATTTATATTTATGTCCAAGTAGGCGGTTTCTCATTAAGGCGAAGCAAGCATGAAATTTATATGAAAAGAAATTAAATTTTAAGCAATTCAATTGTTTAGAAATTATTTGCATAGAAAATATTGTTTGATTAACTTAATTTTTAACCTATAAAATGTAATATTTTTCCATCTTTTGATGTTTGATAGTAATTATTTTTTCCAACTTTTATTGTTTGATAGCCATTATTTTCCATGAAAATTGTAACTTTTCCATGAAAATTATTTAATCAATGGTGCCTTCAATCTCTTCACAAATATAATCCGAATGCAAGATGAATTTACTACTATAATGAATGCCAAATGTCTCTCAACCAACTAGCCCACTTTAAACCCACTAGGGTAGGAACATATGGTGGATTCTACGAAAGTTAAATTCACACTCCCTTGAATTCAACCTCCAAAGAGGCCAATAGGAGATGAAAAGGCTCTCCAAACTTGAGAAATAAAAAATAAGTAAAACTCATTTTACCCTGCATCATTACATTATTTTACCCATTCAAGATGACACCATAAATTATACTTTATATAGAAACTCATTTTTTTTTCAATTATTCTCAAATGATTGCCTGTTACTTCAAATATACCAATAAAAACAAAATTAAGCTTCCCATTTCACACAGGCAAAGACGGTTTAAGAAAATTAAATATGAACAGTTGTTGGAATTTTATGATTCAAAAGCTCTTTTAGAGCTCTGATATTGAGACATTTTTATGGATAAAGAGGATGTGAAGGAGAAATAAAAACGTGATTTCATAGATCGGTTATTGAAGTAACCGGATATTGAAACAAAGCAAAAACAAATACTCTGCTGGTTCTATAAACTCACAGAGGAGAAGGAATGAATATTTTAATATCATTCATCATTTCATTCAAAATTTCCTTCTACATTTTCATACATCTCGACTCTCTATATATAATCAAACTTGTAGACATAGTCAAAGATTTTTTCTACCAACTACCATACCATTCTTACACATACCATATTAACTTGTATAATACACTAACTCGTCTTACTTTACATCATTTCATAGTTAGCTATTAAACTGAAAATATGTAACTAATGTTTAACCAAAAATACAATGGTTATGTGACAACAAAAATTTCACAACTCCAACAACAATAATTACACAAAATATTACTGGCAACTTCTACTTAACCAAGCATATTTATCTGCACCTAACCAAGCAACCCAGAGTGAACAATTGCTATTATTTATATAGTTGACTGATAATGCTGAGAAGCACCAAAGGGTGAGAAGTCGGACAGAGATAGGCTGGTGTTAACTATTAGGAGTTGAAATCTCAACTACAGTGAAGGCAAAATAACAAAATGTTAGACCCCTAAATCCATTGAAAGCCAAACGTCAAAGTTCACAGAGTTTAGATCAATTTTTTTTTAATCCAGGATGAACAAACCCATAATTTTTTTTATGATAAATCAAATTATCAAAATTCTAAAAAAAATAATTAAAACAAAGAAATCAAGAAATGCCAAAATTATGGATTGATTGGCAAAGAATTAAGAAAGCCCAGAAAACAAATCGATGGATTTTGCGAAGCAGAGCGTTGAATGGGGAAGGAAAGGCGGAAGAAATCCGGGTCGGCTATGAGAGAGAGAATATTGATGATGTTAAGAAATATGATTATTTTATTTTATTGTTTATAA
>CAIGRP010042505.1:0-11727 GCA_903798385.1 Fraxinus cuspidata
TTATTTGGTGAAATTGGAGCCATATTTACTCACAGAGGAAACCTAATAACTCCATCCAGGAATCTAAACATTTTGGAACAGGGCTAATGTCGACTCTGACCTTTCCTTTCCTTCTGAGATGCCTGTTCTCAGGAGTAAGAGCTCGAAGAACGTCATACAGAAAGGAAAAGGAAAGTGTTAAGACTTCAAAAACTTCTAAAATGGCTGGTTATTCTTCTCTTTGGATATAGGAATCAGTGATTGTTTCTGATTATTAGCTCTAAAATGGTTTTGATTTAGCCAAAAGGGTGGTTTTAAATTTCTGATTGCTGATCAAATCCTTTTGTTACCATTAAACTTCCCTCTGACAATAATCCCACTACTATATAGTGGGATTTCCACTCTTAAGGGCAGTTCTTGCACTCTCGACTTCTTTAGGCAAATTGGTGTTTAATTCATCTTCGAACGCTCCAATCTTTTGGAAGATGGATGTGTTGGCCTCCTTCTCAGTTTCACCATTTTTCAATGTGTGCTCAAAAAGGACTTGCCTGAGTTTTTGCATCAGTGGGTAGTTTGCGCTGCAGGGATCATCAATGTATGCAAAAACATATTCGCGATCAACCACACGAAGCAAATCCTTCTCACAAAATCTTGATGGATGAAGCTCCCCATTAACACCCACTGTTAGAGTTTTGTTAGCAACTTGGCTAACTGTATTCTTAACAGCATCTCTCAAATTCTCCTCCAAGTGCCTCAAATCAATTGCTTGGCACAATGCAATTAGAAATGTGGTGACATAAGCTTCAAGATATCAACAGCCTCTGCTGTTTTTCTGCAGGTGTGATTTTCTGCATGATCTGATGAATATGATGGAGCAAAATGGTGGGGCTGAGGTTTGTAGTTTCCTACATTTTTGAGGGTCATAATACTAATTTTCAATTACTTCTCTACTAATTTGTAAATTTATTTTTGAAGGAGGAGAGTCTAGAGGATCTTCAGAAAACATTTCTGGATTCGTTCGGGTGTTCCCCGGGCAGAACTTTGGTATGTGCAGTCTAACGTGATTGTTCAAGTGTGCAAATAACATACACACGAACGAAAGAGGAATTGGGATCCATTGACAGCTTAAAATGCATGTGTACTTTCAATTACTGAGCAGATAAACTAGCTTTGTGCTTCAAGTAACCTTTGTTTGTAATCAACATCTTTTGGGATGTAAAATGACTATCACTTTTAGTAGGTGACTGTGTTTTACAATTGAAACATGAATTTATTGATTAAAATAACTTAATATGGAACAGATTTTGAATTTCTTGATGTTATTTTAGTACTAACAAGAATGAAAAATCTATCAATGCATGTTGTCAACCAAAATCTTCAATAAAGATTCTCGTCCTCCTCCCTTTCAAACATAAAGTAGCAGACTGTTACCTTGTCCTTCCCAATGTTCATAATATTGTCAACCTTGGCGTTGGACCATAGTCTCTGATGCTGCTGAGTTGGAGAATGCAAACACACACAGCAATATAATTTGAGTTCATCTTCTTCAATAGTTATAGCTTAGTATTCTCTGTATATTTTTCCTTGCTTTTTCTGAAATGGCATCAGAGCAGGGTGAGAAAGATTCATATGCCACAGATCAAAATCAAAACAAAAATACAAACACACGTCAATCTGGTAATTCAAATGCTATTACTCATGACCTTACCCAACCAAATATTCCATACTTCATTGGAAGCAATGATGGTACTTGTGCCATGCTTATCACTCACATCTTGGATGCCAATTATCATTCATGGGCTCAAACAATGAAAATGGCATTGCGGATCCAAAACAAGTTAGGATTTATTGATGGAAGCATAAGTGAACCAGTGGAACCAAATGATCCTCTCATGGAACATTGGCTGCAATGCAATGACTTAGCGATCACCTGGATGCAAAATGCAATGGCAATTGACATTAAGTGCAGCACTACAATGCTGAGATGACACACCAGCTTTGGATTGAGTTGGAACAATGTTTTGTCCTACAAAATGCACCTCGAATTCTCGAAATTGAGCAAGTCATAAGCATGCTGCTGCAGAATCAGGATACTGTATCTATTTTTCAAAACTCAAAACCCTTTTGGATGAGCTCATGAATTATGAAACCATACCTAGTTGTAGTTGTTGAGGTTTAAGAACTGTGGTTCAAAATTAACATAATGACTGGGTAATAAAATCAATGGGAAGTCCTCAGCAAATCATGCAGTTGCATCTTTGCCTCATGCACATGAGAATGAAAATAACAAATCATAGGTGTTCTTTTTCACGTAAAATTGTAAAGAATAGCAAGCAACTCCCCCTTTTATTTTCTCTCTAGAATTCACTTACAAAGTTGAGTATGAGGTTCGATCGATCTTAGTTTCGACAAAAGGTACGCGATGGATTATTAATTTTCTCTAGAAATATTTTCCGAATGAGTTAGATAAATAATTTGTAGAATATTTTTTCACTTTTTCTCTTTCTGGGTTAGCCAAATAATAATTTTTTATTTAATCGGGATTAATTTATCTTTCTTTGATTAATCAAAATAATACAATTTAAAGTATCAACATAATTTTGTGCTTTTGAGAGTAATAGGTTTTGGAAAATTAACTTGATTTAAATTTTATTTTATTTTATTTTTTATCAAAAACTAAATATAAGGAATTAGTTTTAACAGTAATCTAATTTTAAAAAATATAGATAGACAATAATTTCATTTAGTCGTCGGAAATCACGAATAAAAAGTTGAAATTCAAAAAATATAATTGAATTAGGATTAATAGCAAAAAACTCCCCTAAAAACGTTTCCATGTGCGATATACCTCACCGCATATTGAGAATCACTAATACCCTCATGTTTGAAACATTTTGTGCGAAAACCCTTCTATCGTCAAGATCCGTTAGATTGATGTTAAAAACAGTAAAAAAATGTCAAAATTAAAAAGGCATAATTGCAATTTAAGTAAAACTTTTTATTTTTTAAAAAATTAAATCCAATTTTTTTCATATATGTCACCCACAATCTCAAAATTTTACAACTTTATTTTGAACAAAAAATAAAAAAATAAAAATAAAACATAAAACATACATATAATAGTATTGACAATTATGGACTAATTCTATCTAACCTTCCGAGCCAAAAGTAAAGATTAGTTGGTCAATTCTTAAGGGGTATAGAATTGACACATTAATGCTCCATCTCCTCCTCTTCTTGTATCTCCAGCTGTGATATGTATCATATACTAGTTGGTACGCATGTCTAAAAGAATTAACACTTATACCCAAATTAATAATAATGGGCTCTTATGTCCAAAATATTAAGAGCTCTCAGGCCCACAATACAACAAGACAACACATAAATCCTACATATTAAAATCACATTTCAAAATTAACTAACTTGTTAAATTATTTCAAAATTCAAGGGTTAATTCCAATTAAATATATATAATATATAATTAATTATTCCTATCTCACCTCACACGGCCACCCCACCCAATACCCCACCAAACCAAAAATTTTTAGAAATTCAAATCTGAAAATCACACCACCCCATAGACCTACCCCACCCTACCCCACCTCACCCCACTTCACCTCCAAAAAATTTCCAGAAATTAAAAACTAGAAATCACACCCCCAATCCATGGATCCACCTACCCCACCCACGAAAATCACACCCCCAATCCATGGATCTACCTACCTCACCCCTACACTGCAAAAAAATTTCAAAAATTAAAAATATCAAGTCACTGACGTGTCATCCGTGATTAATTGTGACCAAATTTGTATTCAGTATGACTGTCTGTGACCAAGTCAATCTTAATTGTGACGGTATGTGACCAAGTCACAAACAATCACAATTAACACAGAATTAGTCACAACTAGTCATAATCAAGCACAATTAACACAAAATTTGTCACAATCAGTCACAATCGGTCACAATTAACATATAATTGGTCACAACCAGTCACAATAAATACATATTTGGTTACAAATGGTCACTACAAACAAATCTACTTACATCACAAACAAGCATCACAATCCACCACCAGTCATTACAACCATCACTCCAATGCACCACTACTACCACATTCAACTCAAATTTACAACCAACACCATCAAGAAAATCAGGAAGATCAACTTCGATCAAACATAGACAAAATGTGTTCACATACAATTACGGATTATGCTACGAAATATTGCAATAACTCAACACATTGAAGCTGAAGTATTATATCTACAATTACAACTGAAGTATTGCAATAACTCAACACCATTGAAGTCCAAGAAGAGACGGAAATTGTTTACAAATTTCTGAATACAGCTGATTCATCCATAGTTATAATCATTACTCTCAAAATCCTAAGCTTCCTCTACCTGCTGCCAATAGCCCTCCAGTTTCACAATTGGATGAACTTGATGATTTTGCCGTGGGTAGATCCCTTATCAGTGTTGATGAAAGACCACGATAGCACCGCCGTAAAAAAACACCATTGAACCTCCGCCACCACCACCACATCACCGCACACGACCACCTCCAACGCACACAGCACCATACGACTCAGTCAACCATCGCACCTACAACACCACAGAGCACATCACTGCCGCACTGCACACCTCCACCATCGAACCGTCATCACACACCACTCAAAAATAAAAATAAAAAGGAAAGAAAAATGGATCTGCACTCCCGAACTGTAGCAACGGAAGGGCGAACAACTCCGCGACGTTCAAATCGCCTCCTCTCGGTAGTGGCGTCATGAGCACGGTGGTTATGGCGTCTTTGCAGCAGTCCGGCGATAGGGGTTGATGATTTAGTGGCTGCAGCAATGGCTGAGGAGAGAGAAGGAGAAGAGACGGAGCCGACGTCGCTTCACTCCGTAACGTTCAAATCGCTGCCGCTCGGTAGTGGAGTCTTGAGCGCGATGGTGGTGGCGACGTCTTTGCAGCAACCCAGCAACATGGGCTGGTGATATAGAGACAACGGCAGTGGCTAAGGAGAGAGAAGGAGAACAGCCGATTTGGGCCAAAATGGGTTTGGGAATGAATGGGGTGTGGGGGTGATGAAATATATAGATTTATAATTTTATTAATTACAATTAATAATCCTATTTATCACCTGATTTTTTATTGTAAACTTTATCCCCTTATTTTTGAATTGTAATCTTGAAAAGAATGATTTTAGGTAATTTTCTCAAAATCTTTTTGTTTTTGAAATCATTAAAAATATCTCTACTTGAATGGGCCCTTCTTGACAGATGTCGAGTTTAATTCTAACGATTCTTTTACCAACTAGAGATTATAACCTTATTTTCAAGATTTTCTTAACTATCCAGTTCGGTTGTCGATTTTGTCTCAATTTTATTTTTAAATTTAAATTGGCTCCTCAACTTATTCCCAATGTGCTTTTTCTCAAAAGGTTTTTGACGTTTGTTCTTAAATTTTATTTTACCACCGAGTTTAAATTCTTGTTATTAAGTGTTACCGAATTAGACTTATTGATGGGTTCTAGATGATCTTGAGGCAAATAATCTAAAAATTCTTCACCAATTGTGTGAAGATTCCCGTGATTGTTCTTGAACTTTCATAATTGTGCAGTGCAGAAAGATTTAACCATGGCTTAGCTTTGCAGCTGTTAGCCTATTCAATTAAATGTAAACATTTCCATGTCTTTCCATCATGGTCCGCCTAACCAGCTTATCTTTCTCGCCCATTCGCCCTAAATCCGTCTTATTCTCCATTAACATTCTATTGAACCAATCTTCTCACAGCAATGTTTTTGGTCTCTACTACTTCAATTATCACATTGAAGAAAGAATCTGTACTACTATTACGGCTTTGAGGAAGAATCTCTACAATTATAGCATTGAAAAAATGGGGTATTAGAGTTGCATACAACTTTGTTAGAAGTCAGGTTTTGCTTAAATAATTTTGTAACAAAGTAAAAAATATAGGGCAAAAGAGATTATATCAGAATCAATAATTACAGAATACTAACAATTAAAAAATAACTAAAATGAGGTAAAACAGAAATTTGGCAATGAAATTTAGAAGGTGGGCTTTCTTAAACATCGGTTACTTGAATAGAATCAAGTTTCATGACAGCATATTAACAATTCTAAATATGCAAGCATCTCAGGATAGTGAGAAATCAAGGTGTACTCTTACGATCTAATTTAAAACATTAATACAATGAGATTGGGTTAATCACGCGCAGAGACCTTTAGTCGAGCTCAGAGACATGCTTATCTAAAAATGCATAAGCCAGATTATTGAAGCACGCGCTAATTGTTCCAGATGAAGCATACCGTTTGATGACATCCGCTACTTCAGGTTTCAAAATCTTTTCCTCGTTCAATTCATTGCAGAGATAGTAAAGTGCACCAAGAGCATAATTTACCTACAGATAAAAGATTTTTACTACTGAGATAATTACAGAACTACATGAAGAATGCTTAAGGCCTCTTAATAGTCAAGAGGATCTATGAAGCGTCAGCTAAAATGCAATGAACTCTATAAACAACCTAAAACCATCAGGAATTTTGTCAATAAAAATAGTGTCACGGTATCCATTTTTAACTTAAAACAAATTCATTACACAAAAAGGTCCAACGATTCAGCAGGCTGATACACCACATGTAGTCAAGACTGAATTGGAAGCAGATTAACTCACATGCACTATGACCCATATCAGCAGTTCATGTAACGTATGAGAACAAATATCAAATGCAGATTTATGAAAACAGAATGCCTAGTTTTGTCCTTACGGTGTTTCTAACATGGCTCGACAAACATTGGATGACGAGAGAAATCCCCTCACACCGAGTAACAACTGCAACATTTGCTGGATCTGCACCCACGAAACGCAATGGTTATAATGGAATAAAAGTTACAGGAGAAATGCAAATGCAAAATCTATGATGCAAGCCAAGATATTCTTCCATGTATTTCTTCTTAATATTGTAGTGCCAAAGGTTTAACGTTCTTACTAGCACAGGAATTGCAGATTCCCCCAATGCCAAACTCTACAAGCCTCTCATTGGGCTCTGTTATACAGTCAACAAAAAGTTCCAAAACATTTAGGGCATGTTCTCTTTATCATTTTTAAGCCGTTTTCTGTTTTCAATTTTCCAAAACAGTGAAAATGTGTTCTCTTTCCCATTTTCGAAAACGTGTTTTTGAAAACAAATTAAAAATTTACAAAGAAAATCCAAAACGACAAATTTGTCGTTCTGGATGTATTTAGTTATAATCAAGTCAAAATTTTCAACAATCTCAAAATGGACACTCAAAACACAAAACCCAAAATGAATTCAAAACTCAAAACATAAATGAAGCCCAAGACAGGAAAGAAATCATAATAAAGAAACAAAAATGCCCAGGTGAATATTCTAACCTGGCATAAAAAGGTGTAATTGAAAGGATCATAAGCAAAGTTTGCAAAATTAGCGACAATCTTCTCTTTCGATTCTGAAGGAACTAGACTTCACCAGCAATAAGATAGCCAAAGATGGTATCAAGTAAATAAAAGAAAATTATACTTTAGCTACCACCTTTTACTTTAATACAGAACTGCATAAAGGAATCCAAGTACATGAGCTGATTGCCCATTTGGCTTTGACACCCCTCATAGTGGAAAACAGAAACTAAAGCAACGAATCATGAAAAAAAGGAAAAAGAAGGTCAATGAATCACATGAAAGTCTATAGCATCATATTCGACCGTATTTGACAAAAAATTCACTCTGATATTCTAAGCAAATTATGAGAATGAAACTAACATCTCCACTTGGATTCTATTTCCTATGCAGCAAGTCTTCCATATCAATAACAACTTTTCATGGTCAATCCCATACAATCTATTTATTGAGCTTGGCTACGAATACAACCAGGAATTAAATATCAAATTATAGAGAGGATTTTGCACTTAACTAGTGCTTTGAAATTGAATTGTGCTAGCATCTAAGCGAATTTGTGAATTATTTCAAATTGTTGAAAACTGTGTTAGGTTAACATACTAGACCCTAGTACACACCATAAAAAAAAAAATTGCAGAGGACTGCAAAACTCTTGCAGTGGTATTCTTAAAAATTGAAAGGATGGTGATAAATCAAGGGTTAGCAGCACCACGTCCATAATTAATCAAGTTGAACCTACTACACAGTTTTATAAACTACCAAACAGAAAAATGCATGTTCTCCTTGTTGGGAATTTACTTAATCAAGCATAGCGGAAAATAAAACAAATTTCATTTCCCACCACGGATCTGCTTTGTGCTTAGATAGAAACTGTGATATGAATTATATCTTTGATGAATTTCACAAGTTCCTTTATTTTTCTTAAACTCGAATGATCACGATCTGCAATTCAAGATATCCAATTGTCCAGTCTCCAGTTTAGCCCGTCTCTCAAACTTAACCCGGTCCAATATTTAATTTATCAAATTAATTACATCTGGTCCATGAATTAATTAATCCAATCAATTAATTTGGGCATATTAATAAGCAATTCAATTAATTAATTATCCAACACTTGCTAATTAATTAATTGGTGAATCTCATTCTTCTAGTTCTCTTTTGTGTTTGACTCATTATGTTCTCAATCACAATACCTAACGACGTGAATTGTTATTTTGATATAATCAAAATCAATAAATTAAACACTCATTTTAATTTATCACAAATTCACATTCGTCGTCCCAGATTGACGTCTAACAATGTGTGAGGGCAATACATGTGACCAAAAATGTCAGTGGTGTGACATAACCAAACTTGTTCGTTTACCTTGAAACTATAATCATTTCGTCAATATGATCCGATCAATTATGAGATATGAATATGTGTCAATCTCGTTTATTAATCATATCTTTTATCCCAATGTTAAGTCAATGTAAGTTGAAAACTCTTTTTCGACTTATGAGTTCACATTGGCCAAGAATTTCATTATCAACTTAACTAGATAAAAATATGTGTCAATCTCGTTTATTGATCATATCTTTTATCCCAATGTTAAGTCAATGTAAGTCGAAAACTCGTTTTCAACTTATGAGTTCACCTTGACCAAAATCCGAGCAATTACGGGATGTGGATATGTGTCAATCTCGTTTATCGATAATGTATTTTATCCCACTGTTAAGCCAATGTAGGTCGAAAACTCATTTTCGACTTATGAGTTCCCATTGACCAATGATTTCATTATCAACTTAACTACATAAAATGTAGATCATATTCTTTTACTATCTAAGAGTGACGAATCATTTATTGATCATTCACAACCTTCATATGATTATTGACATACCTGAATGACTATCATCATATAAGGCAAAGCAACATTCCAATATCACCAAAGTATGACTGTCCTCATATAAGGCACTATGATGACCTCAAGTCAAATGACCCATTCCACCACCGAACGTTAGAGATTAACTACCGACACTCAGATAGTTATCCATGTGGAATCTCCCCAACGGGTCTCCAGTGTTTTGTTCTATAACGATATCCGTATCTCGTTATTATTTCGACCACGGATAATTTAAGATTCAATCATATGTAATTTGTATCTCACAATCACAACTCCTTGTGAATAACAAATCACCAAGACTTGAATTTATGAATTCTATTATTTAATTTATTAGAATATTAATTCAATTAAATAATAGATCTCGCCATAAATATAGATTGATTATATATATTAAAAGTGTTTATGTCTACATAATAGATCTCGCCATAAATATGCATTGATTATATATATTAAAATTGTTTATGTTCAAAATTGATTGGACGTGGGGCATAACACTTACACTCATTTACTATGAACCAAAAAAAAATGGAGCAGTATGATTAAAAATGTCATCAAAATTACTTGACTAGGTTTGATTATGCATACCTTCATTAGATGCATTATGAAACTGAGAGACTAATTCCTGAAACACAAAAGAAGGATTATCCATTGAAGAGATATAAATTATGCAAAATATGATTGAAGTAAAAGTACAAACATTTATGTACTTAGCTATATATATATAAAAAAAAATAGAGTGCAATGGCATGGTTTTACCGAATATATTGCATCCTAGGAGTTCCATATTTCCTAGTGCGCTCTTCTTGTCTCCATTCATTGTCGAACATGTTGGCTCGGCCCATTGCCCCTCCTACATAGTTTTAGAAGCAATAGGACAAAGACCAATGATCGCGAGGAGTCGATGATTGAATATAGAGCATTGCGTATTGAGTTGATTTCTTTTTTTAGTTTATTTAAAGAGTTAGCAAATTCATCATTTAACGTTGTTTAACCGTCAAAATGGATGGAAGGACAAATTTTGCTACATTTTCAAAAGGTTGGTGATATTTGATAATAAAAATAGTTAAAGGTAGATTAATAACAATTTTCAAATATCGAGAACAATAAATGCAAATTTTCCATTTTTTTTTTTAAATTATTGAATATCTTCTATCTTGATCAACTTATAATTCAAGTAAATCAATGAGAAGATATTTTTTAGCCAGTGAGAATTTGCTACTTGAACCTGAAATCTAAACCATCAACACCCAATTAAATGTATAATCCAATACAGTAAATTTGTTTTTGCCCTTTGTGGCAAAAATATTCGAGAGACTGACTTTATTACACGAGGTAACTACATAGAGATAAACCATGCAAGCAGTGGCGGACCCAGCACCCGACGAGCCCCGGCGGACCCAGCACCCGACGAGCCCCGGCGGCCGCGCGTGCTTGGTCCGCCGGAACAGTATTTTTTTTTTTGGACAATGAATAAAATTTTTGAGTTATATATTTGTTAAATTCCTTTAGTTTCATAAGTTCCTTGTAGCTCAGCTGACTAGAACTTGTTTTCTCAAATGAGAGGTATTAGTTTCGAATCCCATCTTAACATTTTACAATTATGAAATATTTTTTAATTATACACTCTTTGCCAAAATTAGAACAAGTGAGAGGATTCGAACCCCTGACAAGGTAAAATGTGGAAAGCTTAGCTATTGTGACACTCAAGGAATTTGATATTAAATTTACCAAACTAAATGTTTGTTATGTTTAAATTTTAGACCTTGCTTGATTTTTTTTTTAAATATATTTTTCTCTCTTCTTTCAAACGCACATTTTTCAATAAAATAATATTACATCCAAATTCAAAAAATGTCCTTATTTTTAACCACACATTCTCCATCAATTCACTATTTCAAAATGCATTTTTTGCCCAAAAAAAAGTATCAAACATGGCTCTTAATATTTTATTATTGAAAACGGTCGACGATCCATGGTTGTCCGGGCTAACTAAAAATCCTGAGTCCGTCATTGCATGCAAGTTACACCCATAACTACCACCAAGCAACATATAGCTCCCTGTTTGACCCTCGTTTTTAAAAATTTATTTTTTTTCTCAAATTCAACGCAACCACACATTCTTCGAATAAAATAATTTTATTCGAAGATGTATAATTTTTTCATATTTTTAATCATACATTCTTTAAGAAATTATTTTTTACAAAATATATTCTTGAAAAATCTCTACCAAATGGAGACAAATTAAAGTTGAAATAAGAGTGCGTCCATCCATAACATTCTTTCATCAAAGATTAGAAATACATGGTGAAAATCTGAATAAGTAACGTGTTATCATTTTTCACACAAATTATTAAGCCCTTGTTTGGTTTGGGTTAGAATCAGATTTTTAATAGATATTAATGAAATGTGATTGAAAAGTCGTGAAT
>CAIGRP010042507.1:0-31000 GCA_903798385.1 Fraxinus cuspidata
ATAACAAGGTTTTTTTTTTTTTTTTTTTGACGTAGGAACCCGCAGCCGCTACTCGTGAGTGCGCACTGGGTAAACCTCGCTCCATGTGCAATAGTCCGCAAATCACACAGGAGAGATAAACCGCACTAGACAGGCCATGTGTTAGGGGCTCGACCGAGGAAGTGTTGGCAGAAGATTCGAATTCGTGACCTTTGGTCTCCGCGCTCACCTGCTCCACCAACTCGGCCACCCCCGAAGGGGTAATAACAAGGCCTTTTTTAGTTTAGTGCGTTGTAGATTCTTGCCAAAGACCGTATATGTAAATTGTCAAACTTCAAGCATAACTCGTATTTGATTATCATATTACATTAGATGAACTTCACAAAATTGCATGTAATTGTTGAAGATTTATTAGCCTAGTACAACAATGACCAACAGCTCATAACTTGAAATGGTGCTTCGCCCCACTTCAAACTCGGCTAACACAAGGAAAAAAAAAAAACAATATTTTACTCTTATACCCGCTAAATTTAGTAAAGAATCTAGTCTAAGCTCCGAGTGTCTGGAGTCTTCCCGATAATGTAGTTTTTTAGTGTTTGATCCTCGTCTTACCACTGCAGCTGNAAAAAAAAAAACAATATTTTACTCTTATACCCGCTAAATTTAGTAAAGAATCTAGTCTAAGCTCCGAGTGTCTGGAGTCTTCCCGATAATGTAGTTTTTTAGTGTTTGATCCTCGTCTTACCACTGCAGCTGCTTCTTATTCGTGAAGAAATCTTAGCTAACGCTTCCTCCCTTTGGGGGCGGTTTGCATATAGTATCCACAAAGCAAGACTAAGCATGACCCCTACTGAGATGAGGGCTAGTCCGGCGTTTAAAATCCGAAGAGAGTGCCTTAATGGAGGACAATAAAACAAGGCGATTTCTCTGAATGTATCGCGTACAAAATCACAGTTCTGGAGACTCAGTAATAGCGGGGTATAATGTTCAAGAGCGTAACTAATGTTTAGAGCCGCCACCAACTCCCGGTACATTTGTGGAGTCAATCTTCCAACGCTGGTGCAGAATCCAGAAGCTGAAACCTTGCAAATATAATTTTGCCAAACCTGTATCCACATAGAATAAAAAATAAAAGAATCGGTCAGGTTTCCGCAAAGAATCTCTCTCCTTCAACAAAGATTTACTTCCTCATGGAAAAAATATCAGTAAACAAAGGGAAAGAGGAATGAAAAATAATCCAGAACTCGAAGCCCCAGATAAAAGCAAAAATGTTGCTGAATCAGCTTTGCAAATTTGGTCGAAGACTGCACATAACCAACTTTGAATGATGAAACTTGTTCAAAATAAAAAAGCACAACACTCGGGTATGATATGATTACTAAACGGTGCTATAATTTCAAAATCATAAAGTTGAAGTGGAAAGATCTATTTGTCCACAAATCATACTACATGCATTTCACAGAGATGCCATTTCCATTCTTTTAATTACAGGTAATCTACAGGTTGTATAAAGTTCCAGCAGTCTCTTACAAATGAAATAATGCTTCTATACATGACACTACTATCCATGCACGTTTACTGGCATATCAATCTTTAACATAAAGGTCAATTTCAACTTGTGATATTAGATGTTTTCCAAGAAGTTAAAGAGATATAAAGTTAGACTGCATACCATGGAAGCATTTGCCATTGTAACTTCTTCAGCCGTACACTGGCGATCTTGCAGCTGTGAGTCATACGGATAGCAGAGATGAGGAATTGACGGGCCCGATTGATTGAAATAATAAGGAACTGCCTGGGGAGGTGGGTTTGCATTGGCAGCAGAGTCTATGTATTGATTGACAATATTTACAATATCATTGATCACTTGTTTACTCTTAAATAACGTCAGATTTGTGGTTCTTTGGTCCACACAAGGAAGGATATTGCTGAGGGCAGTTTCTGCATGAGGATTTTCCACCCATTCTCCCATGGCCATGCAAGTGTCTGAAATTGCACTACGACATACAAGATCAATATGTTCAGTAAACAAGAAGCTTTTCTATTAAACAAAAAAAGTGTTTATTCTTTCACAAGATATGAATTCCTTAGGATCACTGATGCTCAGGAATTCAAATTATCAGAAATTTTATTTACTTACATTTGAACCTTTTTTTTCACAGATGCCGGAAAAATAGTGAGCTTGCATGTTAATGAACTCTATAGAAGAGTTTTCTATTGCAATAATACTCTTACCGATCTATTACCAAGTAGATCCACGCCAGGAGAATACTTTTTCATAATATAAACTAAAAAAATATATATGCATATTTTTGGATGATCATAATCCACCCGACCAAATTTTCTTGTGTCACCTATTGATGAAATTCATCCACCAGACCAAATTTTCTTGTGTGTCACCTATTGATGAAATTCAAGAACTCAAATCAATTTTAGAAAATGAATGCCCATATTACACAAACAGTGAAATTTGAGAATTCTGCCATCATTTCGGCAAAATAAAAGTTATTTAAGAAGAAAACTAAATGAGGCTCCCCATGAATAGTCAATATTGTCTTTCTACTATTTCCCTGATACCAAGGACATGGTTGAAAGAGCAATACAAAGAGCCAACTCATAGGTAAAAGCCCAAAAAGTATGAAAAAGAAGCATAAAGTGATACAATGCAAATAAAATAGTGATACAATATGTAGAAAACACATAAAAAAGAACCAGATGGTTAGACAGAAATCACGATCATTTAAAGAGTTGCAGTTTTGCCCAAGGTAAGAAAACAAATTGAATCTAGTGTATGATAATTTACCAAAAAAAATGTGCATCATAAAAATAAATGTGGCTTATGTCAACATAAAGAATCTCACTTGTTTAGGATGACAAAAACTCCGCACAGGATAAATGTTACTGCCACAAGCATCCATCCACTAATAATAAATCTGCATCAATATGATGAAATGTCAGAAAATCGAGGAGTGAACTAACAAAAGGCAATTTTGTTAAAACCACAATAATCATTAGCTCTAAGAAAAAATAAATAATGAACTACCAACTAAATAACCGTAAAGAGAGAACTTACACACATATTGCGTGCTGATGACCTAGGATAGACATAACTGCACCAAAATAACAACACAATCAGCAGCAGAGAACACATTATTGTAGTTAAAAAATATGGGATGATCTAACAATGCATACCGAGGCCCAGAAGAGATATGAGAAGCATCACTGCGGCAACAGTTATAAGTGCTGATCTCCTGCAACAATATATTTGGTTATTGACATTACATTATGAATGAATTAGTCGAAATCAATTAAAATTCAATCAAGGTACAAATTATCATACACAGTATTGAAGACTCGTCGCGTTTTGCTAGAGTTTTCATTCGTCTTTTGCTCCAATGTATTTGCTGCAGTATTGAGGTCCACATTTAACCGGTCAATATCATTCATTACATCTGAAGGAAGAAAAACTTGGGCCACACTAACAGTTTTTGCAAGTGACAAATATGTGGTCACATTTCTTAGTGTTTGTACTGTGTAGTCCGATTGATTTACAACATAGTTGAGAGTGTGTAATGCTTCCCCATGAAAATCGTCCTGCCCAACAGAGAGAAGAATACATCCAATCCTGGTGAAAAAAAAGTGGATGGTATTAGCTTGAGCACATAATGTGAACAAAGACATAATCCATTGACTTTCTTCAAACTGCAAATCAAAGTAAAAAATAAATGTAATAAAAGCCATTAATCCAAGATGGGGTGAAAAGCCAGTACATTTCACAACTCAAAAATGGGGAAGATAATATGTCCTATATCATAAATACAGACTTGAGATAATATTTAATCTAGTAGTGACATTAGGATACAGATCTAACCACTCTAAAGTTGATAATCATCATGAATCTTCCCGAGTCGGTGAACTAATATTAGCCAAATAATGTAGAATAACTTAAGCAAGTTGCTCTATCCATAATGGACCGAGGAATTAACATGCTATTGTTGTTACAGTTTGACTGCATCCTCAGTAAGAGCATTGACTTGTAAATTACTTAAAATTGGTTATCATTCTTAATTCATTTGCTTTTCAAAATGCTAACAATAAAACAAAGGTAATGAAATTCACATACACCGTAATCACAGTGAATATTAATTGATAAAAAATATAGTCGAAAATCACTAAATAATCATGGAAGATACATTGAACTATAGAGACATTTAATAAGGAAGGCTATGAGTTTAGGCTTTACGCTGCAGCACTTGTAAAGATAATAAGCATTATCAGACAAATCCTCAAAGACCAGCTTGATTCTTTTCCTTTCATGTTTATTTTCCATCCACATAGACGATGCACCACAAGAGCCAGCCCAAACGAAACAAACCATAGGACTGCAAGAATAAAAGCTCCTGCACCTGTAAATCCAACAGACTGAACACAACTGTCATAATCTTGATGAAAATATATTTTGCAAGATTCTTATCTACGTCATGAAATACAACGAATATTTAACCCCAGTAGAACTTAAACAGACAAAACCCACTGGTTTGGGTAGATATTCAAGAGATCGGAATTTAAGCGTAGCGAATATTGCACTTGAAAAAACATGCCTTGTGTTCTACCTAGAAAACAAATATATTTAAATGAACATCTATCTTAATAAGCCACAAACTTCCAAAAATCAGCTTTACAAGATGCCTTAGTATAGTCTCACAGGGACTTTTTTGCATATAGGTTCCTTTTTCCGACTGAGTTACACATTTGCTTTACGGAATTTTTGAAAGCATAGTTCACTTGACCAAGAAACCATTTTATCCACAACCAAAAACCTTTTTCCATTTACATTTGTTAAATAAAATTGTGAATGTTTGTGATAGAATGGATGGATACTGAATGAAACAGAATACTCTTTCGACATTAAAGTTACATGGTCATAGCAAGACATGAACAAATAAACTCAACCTTCAAAAAGAAGGAAGACGGGGGAACAACCCAAGCACACCAATTTAATACACGTTGAGGAGATTAATAAAAAATGCATTCCACAAATTAGACAAATAAAAAATGCATCCCATAATTCTTAATTTCTTCTGTCAGATATCACACAAGTAATTTCTGAAAACAATTTCAATCCAATCCCTAGTATAACCCTCACATTAACAGAAACTGCAGATCAATATCATATCTGGCTATACATTTACTAGATAATTAAAAAAGAAAGAAAGAAAGAAAGAAAATATTGATGGTAAAAGCAAGAAGAATAGAGCTTACAGCCCAGTAATGTTTATTGGCAATATCCCATCCACCTCTGTACTTGTGAAAACCAGAAAGAATGTCAGGCCTCTTTGTCCTGTTCTTTGCCAATACAAGCGTGCTAACAAGGCTGGCAGGGCCTGGAGCTTCTGCAGTAGAACTCAGTATTTCATCCTTCCATGACCCCATATTTTGTTCTCCTACATGAATGTTTCGTATGAAGAAAAAAAAAAGACTTTAAGATCTATATATATAGAAAAAAATGCAACATATGCACTTAAAGATAAAGAGACCATAACAACTTCATTCTTTTAACCGGATAGGAATGAGAAATTAACAAACCATAGAATAGGATCACTTGAAATATAAAAATCACTCCTTAAATGGATATAAAAATCAGATCCTGAATTACCAAATCAAGCACAGAAAAATAATGCCCAAGTTTTCCATTTTTCCAAGAACAATAACTGCTATTATAAAAGAAGACAATCACAATTTTCGCAGCCCAAAACTAACATAATTATCGCATCCCCTTAAAATTTTAGCCTTAATGAATATCACAAAAAAACAAACAAACAAAAAATCCAAGTAGCCGCATATCACCAAAAAATATGGAAGCCCAGTTGCCAAAAATACCAAGAACAGCATAAATAAATCCAAGAACTTGCTATTATGACATTAACAAGCCAAAAATCACCAAGAAAAAACCGATTCAATTCAATTATCAAGAATCACGAAAAGATTACTGAACCAGACCTAAGATGGACTTGAAAGGATCTCTGGAGTGGGAATGAGCAGTGCTGGAGCTCAAGAAAACAGAGAGAGCAATAAAGGCAACAAATAAGAACAAAATGGCCCTATTTTCCATCTTTTAGCAGCAAATCTCACAGTACGAATTGCATAGAGGTACACCGCAGGATCAGGAGGCACCCCTCCTGATTAATATCAAATATCTCTTACTCTCGTATGACACAAGAATTTAAAGGGTCTTCTGTTCACAACTTTTTGTTTGTCATTTACTTGTTCCGAAGGTTTGGTTTCACAAAAGCAGAAAATCTCAGTGAGACCCAGATACACAAAGATCTCTTCTTTTTGATGATCCGATACCCAAAATTTCCACTAACAGAAAAATATATACATTAATTATGTTTATATAGTATTCACATGGGAGGTGCAATTGGTGTGGGAGTGGGGGTTATGACGGAAAATGGCGGGTGTGAATGTACTGATGGAGTGAGGGAAAGAATTGAGTAAAGCTAAAAGCAAAGCTGCATCTATGGATACCACTTGCTTTTGGAGTTTTCTCCTTTTTCTCATCTCTACTTTATAGCGAATTTTTATTTTTATTTCTATTTCTATTTCTTATTTCTTATTTAATTTGATATGTGTTATTACGAAATGATAAGAATTAAGAAGTACTGAATACTTTGAGATTATTAGATTTTTTCCCCACTTTTAATTGGATTGGTTTCGTTGGATCTAATTCATAATCTTTTATAAATATTATCTAATTAACTAAAGATCTTAAATTCCAATAGAAACATATTCTCATAATCCATAAATATTATGCGCATGGATTGCAGCTATTTAAATCGGATCTTAGTTGAACCAAACTAGCTCGTTCAACTTAATTCAATTTCAGTTTAAATTAAAATAATTTTAGATCTTAAAATCGATAATCTGACGTTCTCATCCAATTCTCATTTTAAGCTTCTCATTTCAAAATTACTTTTACTTGTCCTTTCAATTTAATCATAATTATATAAATTTACATGAATTAATATCCATAGAATAATTAAAACTTTGGTCATCGAAAACAGAAAACATGAAAAAAAAAAACTAAGAAAATTTACACAACAATTTAAAAATTTGTAGTTTACTTTTGAGTTGTAATATAATAATTGAAATAAATCATACTAGAATTGATGTGTTATAGTTCAGTCCAGTTCCTTTTTTGTCAACGATGTATATAAATATTTCTCTAAATAATCAAATTATAAAATATTTAGCCTCGCTTAAAAATTACTTATTTAAAAATAAATAAGTTTGCAAGTGAAAATGTGAATTTGGATGAAATTCTCAATGCTCATAATCATGTTACTTTTTAGGATTTAACCCCTTATTTGGCCCCCACTACAAAAGAATCTAGGATACTTTTTTCTTTGAGGTAAATAACGGGTCCATTGGGAATATAATTTATTATTTTCTTTAATGGGAAATATGTAAGATGAATTATGCTGAAGTGCGAAAACGGACGACCGACCCTCGTATTGCGCGTGGATCCCACGTGAATAAAATAATGTTCGCCCCTGATGTGTGTGTTCGATCAATCCCTTATGTCATCTCATATGTTCGTGTAACATGGTTCATGTAAGATACATGAAATTTTTTTTTTTTTATTTTTACTTTTTTGTTGGAGTGAGTGGGAAAAGAGCAGGAATGGTTGGAAAAAAGAGAGGCAATTGTTGTGGTCTAATTAATTATTTATTGGTAATCAAATTAATTAACAAAAATTAGTTAATCAACCTACTATCCATAGAAAAATGGCCACTTTTGGTAAAATAAGTGTGAATTAGGTGCACTAAACAGTAAAAAGTGGTTTATTAAGAGGCCCCATTCCCAACATGAGATTCTTCATGTTTTGTTTGCAACTAATTGACGGGAATGGTGATGGCCAATCAAGTCCGTGATTTAATTATCATAATACAACGTACCCTCTCTCCGTCCTATATGTATATGACTGATTTTTCTTATTTCATTTATATAGTTACGTTTTTTTATTGAAAAGATATTTATTTTGTTCGTTCACTAATATTCTTTGTTTAATTTGCCTAATTATAATCAATTCATCTCAATAAATTTTTAAATTGTACAATTTTTAATTTATGTTCTTTAAATTAGCCAAATAAATACACACATTTCCCATTTATTCTCTTAAAAACATGGTTAAAAACAAATTATTTACTACTGGGAAATAAGGGTAAGTAAGGGTAAGCTAAAAAAATTCTTTGCAAAAATTGCTCTTGAATGACATTAAATAAAATTTCTTAATATATGTGGAAAAACAAAATCAACGGAGGGACTCATAGATATGATTATGATCTAAATTATATATATATATTTTAACAATATTGAGAAAATGAATAATGGAGTGGAGTCTCTGTCTATTGTTGAAAAAGATTGACAGATCAATGCGTACGCTTTTATCTAATAGGATGGAGTTGTTATTGGGGTCGGCCATGAAATTTTTGGTGCTCAATGTAATATTTTAAAATGATGTCACTTTCATGTAATTAAAAAAATATACTAAGAAAAAAATATAAGTTTCAATAATATTATTTCATTGCAAAAATATGACTTTTTTATTTTTTATATGTCATAAATAAGAAAAAACACAAATAAAGTTCAAAAAACCAATTGAACTTCATCATAATTCATATGTGATCATGAAAGTATCATCCAAGCTGTTAACCTCTTTGTGCAATTTCATATGAGCAAACATTAAAATCAAAAATAGCAAATACCATGTGTAAATCTTGAAATATAACAAATCCCATAATAATTAATTTTTTTCTGGAATTATAGAAGCAAACTCGTTAATTAAACTTTCGTAATCAACATGTTCTAATAAATCTTGTTCAAATCAAAATATTTCTTGTAACATGGTAGATCACAAATAAAATTTTAATGACTTCAATTTTGAAAAGCTTCTTTTATCATATGCATAATAGGAATTGTCAATAGTATTCTATAATCAATAAATATATTTGAAAAACAATCTAATCTTTTCAAATAACTCAATATATAAAAAGTTGTCAATGCAATGTGTTAGCTTTTCACTCTTCACTTTAATAATTTGGATTTTGGATTGCTTATTGTCTTGATGGGTTGGTAATTGGTTAATGAAGCTAATTGGGCACTTGGGATTGGGGGAGTAAAATATATAGTTTTAATTTATTTTTATTATTTTTTTTTTGAGAAGCAAGATGGTTTAAAATTAGATAGCATAAATAATTTTTTGCAATAATATGTTAAATTTAAAAAATATTAACATAATATAATTTTTTTTACTCTTTTTTCTTAAATATTTTTCCTTTTAACTTAACATAATGATAAAAATTTAAAATTTTCAAACTAATATAATTTCTGAAAATATAATTATACGTCTATATATATTTATAAAAAATAAAATAAAATTGTTGTCCCTACAATGTTGAGGTTCTGTGCGGTTGCTCAACTCGCGCACTTTCATAAACGTCTCTAGTTGTTCCAAGTGACACCAAAAGAAAGTTCAGTTGGTATCTGCTAAGATTTTTTTAAGATATTTTAGGTATCAATATGCAAAATAAAAAATAAAGTAGGTGAAATTAAACTATTCTTTACAAGTTATTTTCTTAAATAATCCAAACAGCTATTTAAAATTAAAATATTTAATAATCCAAACACACGTTACAAATATTTGTCGAGAGGGCTGAAGAGACTATTTTGGAGAAGCACGTGAAGTACTAAATGGAATAGATATTAGCTTGGTAATGATTGGAGTAGCAAACTCATATTCGTTCAGTGGTAGAGCAACTGCTATTAACCGATTAGTCATAAGTTCGAATCCTTGGAAAGATTTGATTCATTATGAATTATGGAAGTTTTTGCAACTCAATCATAGATGACAGTATCATCAAATATTCAACCCAAGTACTTTTTTTTAACTACTTTTGCAGCATTTTAGCAAAGCCAAACATGATCTTCTTCTAATCAAATGCTCGACTCTGTATATATCAAAATCGTGTTAAGCTTATTTTCATATTTCTGTTGAGATGTATTGCAAAGGAGGAGAGGCTGTACAACTTTAAAAGTTTAAAATCTAGAAAAATATTGATTTTCAGATTAATTATCCTATTAAAATTAATTATTTATGAAATTGTAGTTTTAGTCCAGTAGTTCATGAATATGTCGGAACTAATTCTAAAAAATTGATACGTCAGTTTTTACTTATGAATGGTTACGAGTCAACAAATTTCATTTCAAAAAAAAATGACATATGACCTATGGGGTGAGGCAAGTCGAGCCGACTTTCAAGATGCTTGTCCCACTAAGTTTTTTTTTTTTTTTTAACAAAAATTTAACATCTAATTTTTGTTGTTTTTTAAGCCAAACGGACACCAAACCTTCAACATTTTCCATGGAAAATTATACCAATCAAACACAATTAATTACAATTCCCAGTAAAACAATTTCTAGGCAATTCAATTCCCTGGAATTCATTTTCTTTCCACCCATTTTCCACCTTACAATCAAACGGACCCTAAAAGTTTAAAATCTAGAAAAATATTGATTTTCAGATTAATTATCCTATTAAAATTAATTATTTATGAAAATGTAGTTTTAGTCCAGTAGTTCATGAATATGTCGGAACTAATTCGTAAAAATTGATACGTCAGTTTTTACTTATGAATGGTTACGAGTCAACAAATTTCATTTCAAAAAAAAATGACATATGACCTATGGGGTGAGGCAAGTCGAGCCGACTTCCAAGATGCTTGTCCCACTAAGTTTTTTTTTTTTTTTTTAACAAAAATTTAACATCTAATTTTTGTTGTTTTTTAGAAAAAAAATGTGAATTTTAGATTTAAGACTACCAAACAGCCGCCTGAAATAGATTTAATGTCTTCATATAAACCTTTTTCAAGTGTCTTATCTGATCCTTTATAATAATAATTTTTTTCTGCTTATTCTGCGCGTACTATAATTAAGTTAGTCGCACTAGATGGATCTTTATCCTGCTAGAAGCTTTGTTGCCAAGTTGATTGACTTATAGTGCTCTCTTTCACATGAGGTGACTATTCTTTGCTTCGTTCAATCCTCTCCTTCCATTGATCTTGCCAAATATGATCTGTGTGGCCTCCAGTTGTGCTTATGTTATCTTCACATGTAATGAATAGCTTATAATTTTTATTTGATGATTAAAGGAAGCTTAAATTCAACTTTGCCCTGTACATTGCTCTTGTTTAATAAAGTGACTTGATAAGAAAAAGAAAGAATAAGATGATAGATGAGGAAAACTAAAAATGCACGTAACGCTAAAGTCGCTATCAATTTCTTTCATTTTCATGGCCGAAAGCAATTACGACACTTTTCATTTTTTCTTCGCCTTTGATGGCGCAATCTGTTGATTATTGATCTGCAACAAAATTATTTATTCAATATGTTTACATCGGCCATCATGTGGCACGTGAACATTATGTATGGGAAATGTACGCAATAAATAAAATATTATTGATTATGCTGGATATTTCTTCTACGTAAGCTCGTTCTCTCTCTCTCTCTCTCTATATATATTGGAATTTGATTAAGAGAGGTGAAAATTGGTTTTAAGTATAAAATCGTGAAAAATGTTTAAATTGACTTTCGTGTCAATTTCGATCAAATATTTGGATTTGATTCGACAATCTAATTATGAAAATAAATAGACTAATTTGTTCTACTCGTCGAGTATATGATCATAGTATATTTAGAATTTCAAAATCAATTTCGGATGAATGAGAAATTGTGATCCAAAGTTGAAAGGAAAAAATCAATTTTCAACACCTATGATCGCCGCTTGAGAGGCAGCCCAGCGCCGATGAGCGATAGGGTTTTTGCTTTTAGCGCTCGAGCGGCTCACCGCGATAGGCGAGCGATTGAGAAGGGTGTGTACTTTCATGAAGGTTATTGAATTTTGGGATTTGTCTCTTCTTTCACACACCTCGTCTTCTATAAATAAAAATTTGTTGATCTCGTTTTTAGTACTGTTGTTATGGACAGCAGATATTGGGTCCACTTCAACAAGCTAATTCAACTACGTTTAGACAGATTACTAGCCGACGGTATTTTGAATTTGAACGTAAATCTTTATAACACGAGACAAATATGTTCGTACGCCGGCAAAATATATAATCGGAATTATACGTTAAGGAATTGTCAATAAAAACCAAACTAAAAGCCAAGATCAAATATCTTACTTTATCAACAAAAGATTTAACTCAAGTGGAGAAAATATATGGCTTACTATAGATGTATTTGCATTACCTCCAAAAGACACAAGTGAGAATAATTATAGTGTTACATGTGAAATGGTAACAATGGATGAGGGACACGTGGCCCCATCCCTTTAATGGAAGTATCTTATTCTAGATATCAATTTTGATCCAACTAGCCTGTAGCACGTTAAATGCGCTTGAAAAGGAACGGTCTCCCTATAACCTATGTTGATAGAACTTCGACACATTACTCATTACATAAGTCAAATAAATTATTATAACAAGATTTCATGAGTTTAGGATCTTCAAATGCTGGTTGTCATTCGTCGTGGTTGAGACTTCGACAAAGCCTCTTCACACAAGACCGTTTCAATGAAAGTGGGCTTCAGTAGGTCATATGCACTCCACGTAGGATGCCACATAAGTTCGGCGAACATGCTTCGATTGATCGGCCATGTGGCAAAGCGTAACCATAGTCCCCCAAGTCCATGTATGGTTATTCATGTCATGCAAGGACTTTTGTCTTGAGTGATATTTCTTTAGAATGGGTTTCGAACAATACAATAGTCCACCAAGTTCAAGTATAGATATTTATATCATAGTTGGAGTTTAAAGGTTCCTTGGTTTGCATTTTCAGGGACTCTCTTCGAACTCTCCCAAGTTAAGTGGGACATTACGAAGGCATCTACAGTCGTCCTCAGAGGTCAAGGCATTTCAAGCGTCTAATTGACCACAGCAAGTTCTTCTTCGACTTTGGATTAATGTCTTCAAAAGGAAAATACCGAGGCTACATGTAGATGCTCGTTGACTTGGATTGATTTTAACATTGGCTTTGCTATTTGCAGATGACTTTGGGAGGAAAAAGTACATCATCCCTGACATGGCTTCTATATTGAAGGTCATTTCTACAGTAAGCTCCCAAGCTTTAAAATGGTCACTCGGAGGTGCCAGCATATCGAGGGAAATTGGAACACTTTAGCATGCTGAGTGTAGTGGGGAAGAAGGGGCCCAGAAGGTTGACGAGGGCAAGGGAAAGGTGGAGGAATCCCAAAGAAGAGAAAATTTTCCCATGGCCCTAGTCTTGCTTCCGGGAAGTTAGGCACAACTAGTGCCCCAGTAGCCAAGCAAACCACTCATCCACTACCGCCGAAGTTGATACGATTTTCCTTCACTGCTGTAAAGGCTCAAAGGCAAGGAAGGCAAGTGAAGAGGCTACGAAGAAGGTAGAGCAGACACCCGAGGCTACAAAAAAGTCTCTAGAGGTGAGGACCCCTAGAAAGGCAGGAAGATTTTTGGTTGGGCAGGATGATGAGATTGCCTTAGTAGTGATGGACATGTTGTCGCCTAAGGTCCAGGTGCCACTTCAAATTTTTACAAGTTTTGGACTGAGAGTGGTAGAACTATGTCTCTACTTGTGATGCGATGAATGTGATGGCTACCTTGGTGTGCCAAAGTGCTAGAGCTTTTGGGGTCACCCTGGAATGCCAAGAAGTGCTGAAGGAATCAAGACGCGCAATTCGAAGTCGATTGAAAAGTTGGCCTCAACAGAGGAAGAAATGAAAAGAATAAAAGCTGAGGCCGAAGAGCTGAGGGCCTAGCAAACTGAAAATGAAGCTAAGTTGGATTTTGCCTTAGCAGATATCGAAGCTCTAAAGAGAGAAGACTATGAATTTTAGTGCGAAGTGGCTTCCTTAACAAAGAAAGTTGAAACTTCAAACAACCATCAAAAGCTAACAATCGAAGCTCTGGAGAAGGCCAACTTAGAAAATGCTGGGCTCAAGGACGTGAATGGGTTTCTGGAGACCCAAATAAGGCACTATGTATGGGAGGCTAAGCAGGCCAAGGCTGGTTCTCAGAAAGCAAGTGAGAAGGCGATGAAGGACTACATTGCCAACTTCCACTTGATGGAAAAGTACCAGCATTTCGTCACCTATTGGAGGAGGTTTGCTTACATTGAGGTAGTAGACAAGGTAATTGATCTTTACCAAGAACTCAATGCCTCTGAACTGAAGGTATAGTTCTTGGATGAGGTGCCTCAGACCTAGATGATGACGCAGTGGAATTTGAAGCAAAAGTGGACCAAAAGGGTGCTCTTGAGGATGAAGCTTCAGGCTGAGAAGCTCCAGCTACCGATGCGTTTGCTACTGAGGCACTAGACTCTCTGCCACATCCAGTATAGTATAGGATTTTTATTTTACTTTTTATGTAATGGCTGAGGCCCTCTTTTGTTTAGATTTCTTTATTAATGAAGTGAATGCTTTCCTATTTTCATATCTTCAATAATTAAATTGGGACCTCAATAAGGTGCATAACTTAAACAATTGAACTTGCAAATGTTGGAACCTTAATAAGGAATATACCTTAAACAATTGGACTCGCAAGTGTTGGGACCCTAATAAGGTACATAACTAAAATAATTGAACTTGCAAGTGTAATTGAAGTAAATACGATGACCTTCAAAGTCAAATGATCCTTTAAACATTTCAAACATGATTAATCTTGAGAACACATGGAACCTCCAAACACGTTGTTCAACATTGTTTCTACTTCACATGACGTTCAAATTCGTAATAGGAGACATGTGTTGTACGCCTCAGAGAACCAATGAGTAATCCCTTTTGGGATCTGTCATTTTCGTTGAAGCTCCCATGATTCTATACATTGTAGATGATTCATCCATATATGAGATTTTTCCCGTGACATTCAACTTCGTCATGGGAGGCATATGTTGTACACCTCGGAGAGCCAATTAGATAATCCATTTTGGGGATTTAATCCTTTTTTTTAGGCGTTCACGCTTCAATACATGGTGGATGGTTTATCCATATAGGGGCTTCTCCCATGACGTTCAGTTTCATCATGGAAGACATGTATTGTACGCCTCGAAAAACTAATGAGGTAATCCCTTTTGGGATCTGATTATCTTATCTGAGGTGTCTACGCTTCCATACATGGTGGATGATTTATCCATGTAGGGGCTTCTCCCATGACGTTCAGATTCATTATGGGAGGTATGTGTTGTACACCTCGGAGAACCGATGAAGTAATCCCTTTTGGGGATCTAATCCTCTTCTCTGAAGTGTCCACAATTTCATACATGGTGAATGGTTCATTCATATAGGGACTTCTCCAATGACGTTCAACTTCATAAGGGGAGGCATGTGATGTACGCCTCGTAGAACCAATAAGGTATCCCGTTTGGGGATCTGATCTTCTTCTCTGAGGCGTTCACACTTCCATACATGGTGGATAGTTCATTCATGTAGAGTCTTCTCCCATGACGTTCAGTTTCATCATGGAAGTCACGTGCTTTAAGTTTTTTTAAACAAAATGCTCTTTTACTGAATCACTTCGAAATATTTACAGGGGTGGAAAAGATCTTCCAGCCATAAAGCCTTTTCACTGATAGTATGTCCTAAGATGCTCTATGTCTCTATGTTCTTGGGCGAGATTGCATTTCCCATCCAGGTCTTCTAACCAATATATGTCAGGTCGTAGTTCTTCTTTGATGCGGTATAGGCCTTTCCAATTTAGACCCAGCGTACTTATCCCTAGCTCTTTGGAGGATAGGAAAACACTCTGAAGCACTATGTCATTTATCCATAAGGACATTTTCTTAACTTTCGCGCTGTAGTAACGGGTCATCTTCCTTTGATATGAGGCTAGTTTCACTTAAGATTCATCATTCCTTTCATCAAGAAAATTGAGCTCGCATCTTCTCAACTCATCATTGGATATTTCATTGAATGGCAATTAACGGGGAGAGGATAATCCGAATTCTACTGGGCTTATTGCTTCAGCACCGTAAGCTATTGAGAAATATGTTTCTCCAGTTGGGTTCGGCTTGTAATCCGAATTGCCCATAATACTTGTGCCAGTTCATCGACCCATACTCCTTTGGAGACGTCAAGTTTTCTTTTCAAAGTATACTTGATGGTCTTGGTTATGGCCTTTACTTGCCCATTTACTTGGAGTGATGAGGTATTGAAAAATGCTTCTTGATTCCCAGCTTTTCACATAGGTCCATGACCTTTTTGTTATCAAAATACACCTATTATCAGAGACGTTTGAATGGAAAATTACGAACCGGTATATAATATTATTTCACAAAAAATTGGAAGTGTTGACTTCTATAATTTTGGCCAGAGGGTTGGTTTCATCCCATTTTGTGAAAATAATCAATGGCAACAATAGCAAAGTTTGCGCTACCTCTACCCTTGGGTATAGGGCATAGGGCATATAAGGTCTATTCTCCATTTGACAAACATCAATGAGATAGATATAGCTGTTAGTTAATGGGAAGATTGTCTCTGGATAGGAGAGAAACGTTGACATTTATCGCACTTTCATACAAATTGGATCTTTTTCAAAGTGGGCCAATAGTACCCCTTCCGTAGTACTTATTGTGCCAACGCAAGTCCTTCAGCGTGGTTGTTGCAAACTCCCTCATGAATTTTGCGAAGGATATAAGTGACTTCCTCCCCTCCGACACATCAAATGAGGGGTAAGGAAAAACCTCTTTTGTAGAGTACATCCTCTTGAAATACAAATTGGCATGTCCTTTTCCTAAGTTTGTGGGCTTCTTCTTTGTTGTCAAGAAGGACTTGATCTTTAAGGAAAGCTTATACATGTTGCACCCATGTAAGCGTTCCTTCTATCCACATTATCTCTTTTCCCTTATTAGTGAAGATTTTGAGAGGTTTTCAATCAACACAATTGTTAGTAGTTTTGAGTCCTTACTACCAGCTAACTTGGATAAGGCATCGGCGTGGACAGTAAATATCGGGCCTAGTCGCTTCCTCGCAAGCTAATTCCACCACATTTGAACAAATTACTAGATGATATTTTGAATTTGAACGTGATAGAAGCTTTATAACACGAGACAAATATGTTAAGGCGTCGATAAGATATATAATCGGAATCACACGATAAGGAACAATCAACAAAAACCAAACTAAAAGCCAAGATCAAATATCTTACTTTATCAACAAAAGATTTAACCGAAGATGAAAGAATATATGGCTTACTCTAGATGTATTTACATTATCTCCAAATGACACAAAAGGGGGGAATGTTTATAGTGTTACATGTGAAATGATAACCATTGGATGAGAGACACGTGACCCCATCCCTTTAACCGAAGCATCTTATCGTATTATAAATTTTGACCCAACTAGCCTATTGCGCATTAAATGCTCCTGTAAAAGAGCAGCAACCGTGTAACCTATGTTTATAAGATTTCGACGTATTACTCATTACAAAAGTCATATCAGTCATTTCAACAAGATTTCATGTGTTCAGGATCTTTAAATGCAGGTCGTCACTCGTCCTGCTTGAGACTTCGACAGAGGGACTTCAGCAGAGCCCCTTCACACGTGACCGCTTCGATGAAAGTGGGCTTCGGTGGGTCATATGCACTCTACGTGGGATACCACATGAGTTCGGAGAATGGGCTTCTTTGGATCGGCCACGTGGCGAAGCGTAACAAAAGTCTTGTCAAAACTTTCCCAAACTTTGCATTCAAAATAATTCTTGTAAAAATAATAATTCGTTCAAATTCGTTGTTGCCTTGTAGATGGAAATGCTTCTACTACAAGGACGTAATCCGTTCTATCTTGGGAAACAATTTCCATTATTACATTAGCACCGTTGCGAGGCAAATTTATTTTAATGAAAGAGTACTATCACTTGCCTCGGATCATTTCATCCAAATTTCTTCTTCTTCTTTTTTATTCTACCATCTTCCTTTGTGGTTTAACATCATTTTTTGTGTTGTTAAACTTGTGCCAAAATATTGTTCACATACAAAACAACATTATATCATATCCTCCTACAATGTAAGTTAACAATTAAAGGAGGTAAACATTTGTTTTCATTTATCTCCCGTGCACTTGGTCATTTTTTATTTTTCAATAGTGACTTAATCGTTGGGGTACAAACGACAATGAAGCTTTTTTTTTTTGAGTGACGACTTTCGCTCCACATTATGTTAGTTTGCAAATGATAACAAGTGGATGGAGGGATGGTCGAAATCTGTTGACAACTTAATCCTATCAAATTTTGGGATTAGCCGTAGTAATTTATAAAAGTTTTATGGGTCGAGAGTAAGTAAAATTTGTAGGCATTTAAGATGTAAAAATAACTAGTTATTGGATAAGTTTTTTTTTTTTTTTTTGCGCTTATGAATTTGGATAATTAAGCTTGTTGATGACGTCATATGAATAAAATAATAAATATTGTATGGACAGGTGAAGAAATCCAAAAAGCTGCAAAGAAATTGGACTTTGTTTTGGCTGCTTCATTTACGACGTCTTCGCCTTAGATTTCGCTACCGTTTGACAAATCTACAAGAAGAAAGTATTAATAATTTTGTAAATTTGCATCTAAGTGGCCACGTGTAAGCCAAAAAGAAGCTTAAAGCAAGAGTAACAAATAGCACATAAAAGTACATATAAAGTAACAAAGGATACCAATATATATTTTGAATTCATTTTCTGCAAATGGACTCAAAGTATATGTTCTACGTAATGGTTTAATGGCATCAAGGTCTAATACTAGTTATGTTTTTGGAAAAAAAAAACAAGACTCGGAATTCTATCATATTATACGAATTGCATTACTCTTAAAGTATGACCATTTTTCAATTTAATTTTTTTTTTTCAATTTTCACTATGTTCATTTATTGATGTATATACTCAATTCTGATTTTGTGCTTTACGTGTCCAACATTCCTTACTACAAAACATATCAAGTCCAATAATTGTTCAATGTAGTTAACCCTTCAAGGATCTTTGGGTATAACTCAAAACTCTTGTAGCTCTCTTTGTGTTTACCAATTAGCTTTGATTCTATAGGTTACATTATCTTCAATTCAATCAATATAAATACTTGAATGGTTAACTTTTTTGTGACATGATAGTGTCTTGATTCATACTACTACTAAATGACGTTGTGTTATCTTGGTTCTAATTAATCTAAATCATAAGTTTTCATACTACTTTAAAGCTCTAAATTTTAACCCCGATCGAGCTTCATCAACTAACATTATGACATCGAATTTTGTTATGACATCAACTAACATTACATTCATAAGTTCATCTGGGATCAAAGTGAAAAGATAAACAATAATGCTAAATGTACATTCATTGAATTACATTGAGAATGACATCCCCTTTGTTTTTGAAAATGTGGGCAAGAAAAGTGTTTTTTTTTTTTTTAAATTGCCCAATTGTGTGTTGTCACGTGGCACAATGTAAACAATAATATAAAGGATGATGTACATATATCATGATTGAAATATAAATACTAGTACCATGATGCAAATAATTAGTTATATGAAATTCTCAACTGCTGTAGTGATGATTTTCTAATGCTAAACATGTAAAGCTCTTCATTTTTCTCCTAGAACACTTTCTTTATTAGGAGCCTATCAGAGATCTTGTTTCCTTTATTTATAATTCTTCATTTTTTCTCCCAGAACACTTTCTTTTTCCTTAAAACCTAATTTAAGTGATGACGATCTACAACTTCAGCAACAATGTTTACTTATTTAGTTAGTGCAATGGTAAAAATCTCTCAATTCAATGTGAATTCGTGCAATATTAAAACTTTACTGTGCTTGAGCGAAGTGTGTCTGTATGCGTGCACATTGAGTCAATAACGAGAAAAACTACATCCGTGACTCGCAATTTACCAAGCACCAACAAAATCCCAAACAATGTCTAGTTTATATTGCAGAAGATTGTCACTCCAAAAAGTACGTAAACTTGGTTTTGGAACGTGAATTTAATCAAAACCAAGATTAAATTCAGTTTGAATTGTGACTGAGTTCATGGGAATAGAAAAACATGATGTATTAAACTACTTATACGCGGTATATATAAAGCTTTATACCCCCTCACATGGAGGGATCCGCGTACAATAATTCATATTTTATTGTATGCGGATCCCCTACCATTTGAGGGGATGTAAACCCTTATATACATTGCTATCTACATGTAGTATTACCCAAAAATAATTACACAAATTAAGTGAAACAAAGAAAACTTTTTAAGCATTGCTAGTGTATAGCTTTGTGTATGTTAGAGAAGTATCCTTACTGGCCCAATCTGCCCCCAACAAATTGCAGCCCATTATATGAATCAGCATCTCTTTGTTACTGTTTCTCAAATCTCAATGTGTTTAAGACTCCAATCGACCAAATGGTTAGTAGACAATTATCGCTGATTTGTTTCTTAGGACAGTTTGACATGAATTTTAAAAAGTTAAAAGCAACTTTTGAGACCCAAAAACTAAATTCGTTTGACTAATTTTATGAAAATACTTCTTCTAATTAAATAGTTTTTAAAGAAAGTTGGTCTAATGTGTCTCTTCTAAAAGCACTTTTGGAATTGGAACATCTTCTAAAAAGTAGTTTTCAAATAAAAATTAAGGTAGTTTCCTTCAAAAACTCTTCTATAAGAAGTAAAAGTCATGTCAAATGATCCTTAGGGTCCGTTTGATTGCAAATATGGAAAATGGGTGGAAAGAAAATGAATTCCAGATAATTGAATTACCTATAAATTGTTTTACTCGGAATTGTAATTAATTGTGTTTGAATATCCGTTTGGCTTTGTTTTTTATTTAAATTGTCCATTAAAGTCATAATTTTTCCTACCATTGGGTCTAGAATTTGTTCCAATTGCAAACAAAAAAAAAATATTGAAAAATAAATTACCATACCCAATATCATTCGTTTGACTTTGTTTTGCATGAAAACTGTCAATAAAAGTGATAATTTTTTTTACCATTGTGTCTAGAATTTTTTCCAATTGCAAAAAAAAAAAAATAAATAAATAAAAGCCAACCAACCAACCTAGAAAATATTTTCCAACCAAAACATCAATAAATTGTTTTCCTCCAAAATGTGGAAAATTTGAAAAGTTGGAAAATATTTTCCCGGGAAAATTTTGCGTATCAAACACTGCAAAAGTTGGAAAATGGATTTTCCATTTTCCGACCAATCAAACAGGGCATTAGTGTAACCACAATACAAACCATAATCATTTTTCTAATTCATGAGGAGAAGATATAGTTCCTTCATATTCTGACCAATAATTAGAAGTTTTCCAAATACGTATTGGTCATGTTTTGCCTCACTATATGATTATAGTTTGTCTACAGGATTATAATTGAATTAATCAACTTGACTCAAAACTGATTTGTTAATAGTTATTTCAATGTAACAGAAGAGAATGAAAGAAGGAAAGATGAAAAACAAGGAAAGAAGTAAAATACTTGAATGAAGAGAGGATAGAAAATTTGAAGAACATGGAAACACGGTAAGAGAAGATGGCAACCTACCATGGAAAGATTGCGAAGTTGTGTTATCGATACACAGATGACCAAGCTAATATAGTGATTTGTGAGAAACAGAACACCACCAAGAGCCACTGGCAGAGAGAAGGAAAAGGAAGAGAAAAGAAAAGAAAAGAAAAAGGAGGAAAATAGAAACAAGTGTGTTGAGTTTTAGAAGGAGATGTTGAGAGAGTGATTAGAGTTTATAATTTGAAGTACTGATTGCATTAATAATTCTCCCTTTCTTGGGGACATTGGAAATTTTACTGAGCTGCTTAAATTTGTGTTTTCTCTCATCTACTTGCTTTTATCGTTGGCTACATTTGTTATCAGGTTGCCGTGTTCTCCCCAGTTCATCTTTTGATGTTATTTATATTTTAGTTTTCACATTAAATCAAGTTTCAATTAGTTCTCTACATACCAGATCATGAAAAACAATCAAGAACAATCTTGAGTGCTAGAAAGGGCAAAGATTCATAATGTAAAACAAAACCTAAACCGGATTATCTTCTAATCCCACTTAATATCAACAGAAGTGCTTGCCATTTCAGATTAACTTCGTCGTTTTACCATATAACAGAAGATTTTGATGCTGTTACTGCTTGGAAGGTCGTTGAAATTGCAATGGCTCGTGTGTCTGGTCACGCTGCTAGATGAATAGCATAGCATTTTCAAGGAATTAAAGGAGTGCTTGCCATCAACACTATCAACATGAGAAGAGTTCAGCAAGTGGGGTTACTCCCAGCAATATGGCCTTATTTGAGCCACATTATTTTTTTTCATTCTCATTCTTTTATTCATTTTCAATCACACATTCTTCAATAAAATAATATTTTATATCACATCAATCACGTTTTTTTCTTTTTCAAACACATATTCCCCATCACAAAATTTCAAGAAAATGCATTTTCTTATTTTAATATGCACCAAACACATTCACGAGTGTTTTTAGTCCCAACACAGTATACAATATCACAATCCTCTGATTTCTCAGACAAAGATCTTGAAACAGCAGGCAAATACCTGCATCCATGCATATTTGTACTAACAAAAGTTACCAGTAAAAGTTACCAGTTATACTTCTTCCATTACCTTTCTATAAAGAATTAGGTTTTAGGTGCTTGTTTGTTGTCAATTCAGTAAACCCTTCTGTATAATGTCTGATGTAATTTTCTGGTTACGGTCAACTGATGGCCTTTCGTTGGCAAATGTAATGAATAAATAAACAGATAGAAACTGAATATAATACTGTAAACACCATATACAAGTTAAAAGCATATGTAAGCTACTTAGCAATACAATTAAAAAAGCGCAAAAACCAAAACTGAAGAAGCACCATTTTATTGAATTTGGCCTTGAGCCAAGAACAAATTTGATATTCAATAATCATGTTTATCAATGGATGGAAAAAGGAGCACCAAAAGGCTTCCCCTGTTACATTATTATTCCAAAAACTCCGCCAACTTGGCAGCTAAAACTTTCTTAGCCAAAAGATTTAAATAATCTAAGCTAAAATCCATTCCTCAAATCAGTATAACAGAAAGAATCTACCTCAAACTCATTTCCTACCTTAGTCTTCACGGTGATGCCTTCCACACCAGCAACAATCAACGAGGTAGCCAGTCCAAGAAACATCCCGTGCTCGACAATTCCAGGAAGCCTCAAAATCAAGTCACTGGCTTTATTCAAATCCCCCATGTCCTTCTCGAAATACAAGTCAATAATATAATTGCCATTATCAGTAACAAACGCCTTCTCAGTTTCCACGCACTTCCTCAGCTCCCCCACACAACCTGCATCAGCAAACAGACTCACAAGCCTCTTCAAAGAATGATTCCAACAAAAGGGAATAACCTCCACTGGCATAGCCAATCCACTACCCCCAACATACTTCACCAATTTTGATTCGTCAACTATTACAATGAATTTCTTGCTAGCTGATTCCACCATTTTCTCCCTCAATAAAGACCCTCCTCGCCCTTTAACCAAATTCAATCCAGGGTCTACCTCATCCGCGCCATCAATCGCTAAATCCACAACAGGGTGAGAATCAAGATCGGATAAAGGGATGCCCAATGAAACAGCCTGTTCATGAGTCTTTCTCGATGTAGGTATCCCAATAATGTCTTTAAGCTTTCCCTGGCGCATGAGCTGGGCGATGCGGTCCACAGCATGCTTCGCGGTGGAACCGGTTCCAAGCCCAACAACCATGCCAGATTCCACATGCTCCACGGCCTTATAAGCGGCGATTTTTTTCAAATCGTCCTGGGTGAGGGGTACAGACGGGCAGGCGGCGGCGGGGGAGACCATTAATGTTGGTTGCTCAACCGTTGCTTGATTTTCGGATACCAAAAAATGTGGGTATGCTACAGCCATAGTCGAGCAACCAAATCCTAATCCTGGTTAAATATATATCATACAAAAATGAAAAATAAAAAAATTATAACTTTGAAGGCTATAACATGTTAATAAGCCTGGATGTATTAAAATAACCCAGAAACGAGAGGTATATATAGAGAGAGCAAAGCTCTCGTCTTCTTGAAAAATAAACCCGGAAAGTTAAAAATAATATCGGGAAAGAGGAGATTTAAAATGGAAAACGACAAAAGGGGATAGATATAAAAGAAAATTGTGAGGTTTGAATTGAGCGGTGTGATTTTTGTGGGGAAGATAATCGATTTTGTGTTGTTTGGTTGTGCAAGGGTGATTAGGGACTAGGGTTTAGATTGAATTTATAGCGTGGAGCTGTCGATGTGGGCCGTGGGCGTGAAGGAAACGCAGAGGAAAGGAATGTTGAACGGTGGGGGCGAGCGTGAGAAGAACGGGAATCCTAAAAGCGATGACCGTTTTGCTGGGGACTCGTACCTATTAAATAGGTCAATAATGCTTAGGATTATATTCTTTTTTAATTTTCTGGGAGTGATAAATAAATGGTTACCATTTTTCTTTTATAATGGTCGATTTATGTTAAAATGTCATGATGAATAAACAGTTGTTCCTTTTTGTGTTTCCAAAATATATATCATTTTTTATTTCAATTTAGTTATAAAATTCATCACTGTTCAACAACAGTCTTCCGAATAGGATCAAATAATACCAAAATTGACCCCTCAAGCAATCCATATATAATATGTCAATTTATCACTACGTAAAAATATAAAAGTATTAAGTAAATATTACACATTTTAATATAAAGACATTGTCATAATCCTTATTACCATTTTATTTTCGAGGTTATAAAATAATAAGAAATGATCTAACGTCCACGATTGACATAAGTTATAATGCTCATCATGAATGTAGCAACATATGATGTTGTCCTGTACAACATCCGTATGCACATGGCAACACCGGATGTGGTCAGGTCTATGATGAGAGTTATAACTCATGTTCAACATGGGTATTAGATCAAAACTGATAAAATAATATTTGGTTGAATGTGTAAATTTTTATATGACCCCATTGAAGAACTTTCATTTGACAACTTCTATTTTTTCAATTCAGTTATTATTATTATTTTTTTCTTGAAAATATGCATCTAAAGTTACTTGCTTTTCTTTGTATTCAATCCGAACTCAAGATCATCCCCTTTTCTTATTTTTTTTTCTTTTTTTGTTTTGCAATCTATGTTTTACCGTTGATCTTTTTTTAATTGTGAAAAGTAATTATTTAAAGTTACTATACTTGAAAAGCTTCATTAGAAGAAACAGTTGGTACAACGTGGCTATCATCTAAATTATGATCATCTTTAGTAGACATACTCAATACCGATATCTGAATAATGTCTTCATTAGTAGATTCTTTCATCATCTTATTATTTTCGTTAGAATAATACAAGAGGTGTTCGAAATTAATCAATAAATTATTCATTTTTCGATAAATTATTAATCCTTTAAAGTAATAAATTCACTTAGTTCCAACATTATTATTATATAAATTTTTTAGTATACTTTGAAGATCAATTATAGTATGATTATTAACTAAGTAATTTTAGTTTGGAAGATGATGGGTGTCATAATATGACAAAGTGATGAATTTTGAAATTAAATTGATGTAAATTAATCCTATCAAAACTAATTATATAGTTACATGACCGAATTGACATTATGCTGAAAGTTTAGTGATTGATTATGAAGTTTACCCTATCAAATTTTCATAAAAGTTTATTTCACTCAATCTTATATGAATTTCATTATGCTGAACAGAATGAGAAAACGAACAAAGAGTGAGGAGAAATCAATAAATATTTGTTGAGAAAAACAAAATGAAAGAGTCAAAATAGATAACATTGTTTGAGAATATAAAAAAAAATTCTTTTTATTTAAAGATACCCGCTATTATACATAATATATTATTTATAAATAGAGAGTTTCATGAAATTACTCTTAATATATCTGATTTAATCTAATTCATTGAATATGCTACAAATGTTTAACAAAATATAGTAGGATTGGACATTATCTCGTTCGATTCTCTATATTTAGCAAGTGTCGTTGAGTCGAAATTTAATTATGGAACTATTCAATACTGTTTGATTTCCAGATTTCGTACAATAATTAATTTCTTTAATATTTACAACAACCCTACAGTAATTCAATTAAATGACATATTCAATTTTAGCTCATACAGAATAACATAGTTCAATTATGTGATATCTTCTGCGCTTCTTTTTATTGAGTTCTTCATATATTTGTCTGTTAAAATTACATAAAGAGGAAGATGATGAGTTTACAATAATGAATAGAGGCGTAGTTGAGCTTCTGATTCGATTTCTTCAGACAGCAGAAGTAGTAGAATAAGAGATTTTGGTAAAATTTAAGTCAATTTGATTAAATTAGACTTGAGCTGAAAATTAGAAATAGAAAAATTATATTTTGAGTTTGAGCTAAATTAACAAGTTAACAAATTTATTTAGAAAAATAAAGTTTTGTGATTTTTTAAGATAAAAAAATTAGAAATATTCAGTTTTCGGTTCTGGTCTAAACCAAACCAAATACTTTGATTCTCGATTCCGATATCGATTCGGGTGTTTAATTTAAGAAAAATCGCTCGCTTCAGGTCCAATTTGACTTGATCGGCCCGAGAGTCCATCTCCAAAATATAGCTAATCGTTATTAATGAGAGTAAAGAACCAAAATCATGTGCATTTTATGCAATTGGTAAACATAAGGTCCATCTATTGATTTTTTTAAGAAATTTTGATGTTTTGTAATATATTTTTAACGAATTTTCTATAAGGGAGTATTTCATAAATAAGATGATAAATTTCATCAATTTCAAATTTAAGAGATTAAGATTTAAAATTTAAAATTTCAGATTTTTTAAGGTTTAAAATTTCAAATCTCGATTTTTTTTTAAATTTATTTATAAATTAATTAATTAAACATATATTTTATTAATTAAATATATTAATATCACAATTCCATATAATTTGGTCACAAATTCTATACAATTGGTCACAAATCACAAATTTTACATGTCATAAATTATTTTACGGTCACAATTCAATATGTCACAATTTGTTCATCGTTCACATATAAAAAATTGAAACGTCACAAATTATTTTACAGTCACAATTCAAAAATTTTATATATCATAATTTATTCATCGGTCACAAATCAAAAAAAATATAGGTCATAATTTATTTATCGGTTACAAATTACAAATTCTATAAGTCGCAACTTATTTCATGGTCACAAATTACCAAATTATTAATCACAAATTAACAAATTTCTAGGTCACAATTTATCTATGTTATTAGTCACATATTGTTTATTGATCATATATTAACAAGTTTATTGGTCACAACCAATCAAATAATTTGTAGCCAACACCACCACTTTGACCACAACCTCACCACTGCCTCCAGTATCATCATCGTCAACACCACCATCGCCAGAATCACCATCACTAACGCCGTCTCCATCTTAAACAAACCAACACCCATTACCCCTCCAACAAAAACCAACAAATAGGGGAAAAAGAAAACAAGATCAAGGTAGAATAAACACAAATTGTAAGAAAAGCCTTAACACAACTACCACATCGTTGTGCTGCTGCGCAGCTACGTAGTGAGTGTCGCTGTACGCGATGTTTCTTTATGCATCGATCATTGCTTGGGAATGATTTGTGGAGTTTAAACTCATACTTTGGACACATGATAAAGTAATTGAGTCGCTTGATCAACATGGTTGTTATTAAAAAATAAATTAAAATTTTATTGATCTGTTTAACAATGTAAAAAAACAGAGGTTATATAGAAGCAGTAATTCAGAGCAAAAAGTATAAAGAAAGTAATCAATTTTCATCTTCATCATCATCAGGCTGCACTGATTCCTCAAACTCAGAATCCATAATCACCCCATTCATCACGTGCACTAATATATTCCCCAATTTCAAATCCGTGAGTCCTGATATATCTCTAATAACCACCACCATTCCATCCAAATCAATTAATATGTACAAATTAAATCCTGCTATTGAATCATAAACAATCTACTTGCCATAATGTAAATCAGTCGAATAAATTGTTCTGGCACAGCTAAAAATCTGATAATTAGAGTCAGAATCGCACGTATCATTTACCTTTTCACCAGCCAAGCTCTCTGTTGGATTCAATCTCAAATCGCGTTCAAATACTTCTTCCGAAGGTAAAATTACAGTAAATTCTAGATCTTCAGGTAACATTTTAATCACGACGGTGCCAGTGGTATCTTCGATGGTGATGTGTGATAAAGAGAGAAGAGATAATGGAGGGATATACATATATATATATATACACACTAGTTGGATGCCTATGCAATGCGCGGGCTTGTGTTTTTTTAAAGTAATGTTAGTGTGATTGATTGTTTCATATGCTAAAGGATTTTGGGAATCCTCGAAGAATTATTTAAAGTGGTTTAACAGAATTGTTACATATTTTGCTATAGTGAGGGGGTAGAAAAAATTTGAATAATAGTAAAAATAGTTCTATATATCATTGCGGACATTGGACAAGTAGTGCTTGTTAGCACATTAGAGTATATACATTTTGGAATTAAAAAAAGGACATCAAAATATTCTAAGTAACCTTACTATGTCCAAAACATTAATAGATCATTTACTTTAGAGTTAAGTAAAACAAAGGGCAAAGATCATCCTTATGGTTATCGAGGAAAGATGAAGAATTGTACACTATTGTGCTCATCCCGAGCCGTCTTCCTGTTTCCTTAGCAATTGCCAATTGAGCACCTGCAAAGGCTCCCAATAATGAATTATTAACTTGGTTGAATGACATACATTCGTGGTAATATTCTTTAAAGAAAAGAATGGCACACTACAAAGTGTAACTAATTTGCTTTCTGCTCAACTTTGATAATTTATTGCATGTGATTTACACGTGCACATTGAATCTTCTGTAACATGTTCACATATAAAGTACAATTTATACTGGTCAGGTCGGCCCTTAAACATGTAATTACATTTCTTTATCTCTTCCAAGTTATTTTTGTATTAATATTATATACATCAACAATATGCGAATTTTTGGCCTAAAGAGCACATCATATATTCATTAAGCAGCAGTGGCGTAGACCTGTTATCATTTTGACACTCACACCAACATCAAGGGCTTTCATAATTCTTTCAAGGCTGTTATGACTAGGGTTAAAAGTGGAAGAAGGCTAACAAGTTCGCATGGGCCACCGGATCGTCTTTGATGCCAAAGTACTTCCTAAAAGATAAAAAACCCAATAACACATAATAATCGCTAAGGAAGATAAGGACTAAACAATGAAATTTTAAATGCTATACTACCTGGGGCGCCACTGCAAGGGAACGAAGCCCACATTCCCAAATTTGTCAACTATGGAATGTACCATTTTTTCAATTTCTGATTTGTTATATGAGATGAAAAATCAATGGAGAATCATATTTAGTAAGTCAGATATACTGAATTAATTATATCATGACAAAGAAATGTCAAGACTTGTTAAATATAATAGCTACCTGCTGAAATCAATATATCTCAGTGGCTCGATCGGAATTAACTATGGCGATAGTATTATTGGTGATAACCAACCAATTTTTTTCATTATTATCGGTGACAATGTCATCTATAATATCTTTGAGAATCATACACGGTGCTTTAGTCACCGTCAGCTTCATATTTGTGTCACAAATTAATTTTTTCTATATTTTTATATTTTAAAAGATACTAACACATAAGTTAAAATATTTTTTTTCCTTATGATATTACCGACTTATAAGTTATTTTTTAAACTTTAATTTGTTTATGATAGAAATTTTGTTAGCATTTAAATCAAACTTATTTAATTCTTAATACACAAAATAATATTAAAACCAATGATCTGATACCATTTTTTAGAATAACAGAATTTAAATAAATTGTGTATCAACAAGAATATAATAATTTTAATTTTAAAAAATGAACATATAGGTGTTTAGTAATTATCTCGTAGTATGCTTTACAAAAATTTCTTTGCACTGATCTTGTTGATTAAAACCTCAAATTATTCTTTGGTTTCTTCAGGAATTAAAAATTTATTAATTTATCATATTATTTACCATTGTTGCTGCCTTGTTGTGGCAATATTCTAATTTTGTTTAAAGATGCAATTATCATAAAGCCTTACAACGATGAATTTGTTCCATATTAGTCATTTGTAACTTTGTTTAAAAGCGTATTGTCAAGTATAGTCCAGGAGAATTACTAATGAAATATTACACTTCATTGAATTTAATACTCATATAATGCATACATTGTAGATATTTATGTTTGGTTTATGGATTAAGGCTACTACATCATTGTATCATATCCAATAATTAAACAACAAAATATAATTAAGGTACAAATTTAGAAGGGTAGCTAATATTCTATGGTAAATGTATAAATAATTTATAAATGGTTGAATTGTATTTTTATTCACACAATTCAATAAAATCATAAATATTATCTTCATTACTCATTTCTATCTCTTTGTAAACTAAAGTATTTAGAAATTCTTCCCAAATGGAGGATCATGGGAAAAAAGCAAAAGAAATATACCAAGAAGTAGTGCCCTCTTTCTATTTGCTCCTCGTAGTTGAGCCATGAAGTCGACTCTCTTCCTTCTTAGTCACAAGGCGGCCAAAAAAAAGGTTTTTTTTTTTTTTTTATCTTTTCACACTCTGCGATGTGCAGAGTGTTTTTTTTTCTTTCTTCTTGTGCGGAGTGTGCAGACTCTAGCCCGGACGCAGACAATTTTTTTTAGTGCTAACAATAATTTACGATTGGTTGCTTCCTTTTTTTCTCTCTCCAGTTAACAATTGTGTGGTTGCTTCATTTTTTGTCTTTTCCCAGTCAATAACTGTGGGTAAAAAGAAGTTCATACTACCCTTTTGTTTGAAGATGAGTGGATAGATAGTAGATGACTATGGATAAAATA
>CAIGRP010042517.1:0-10067 GCA_903798385.1 Fraxinus cuspidata
TATTTTTTATCACATCAATAAATTTTCCTTATTTTTCAACCACACATTCTCCATCAATCTACTATTCTAAAATACATTCTTTCAAAATAATGTGGCTCAAACACACCCTAAGTCAATCTTCTTTAAAACCTCTTGTAGTCATACAAAGTACTTTTAGAACTTTGTTTACATGTTCAAAACAACTTTTTAGTTTCAAAAACAGTTTTTTGATTTTTCAAAAATGTTGTCAGATGAGTCCTTAGATTAAGACCTCATATTTCCAAAAATGAGCAAAGCACATGTAGATTTATACTGATTTATTTGAATGTAAAAGTTATGTGCACTTGCTCTGCACATTCTAATGAAAATGAAGGAGAAGAATATGCGCTTTTTTTTTTCCTCCATTTGAATGCGTAGTTAAATAGTTAACCGACTCATTTTTCATTCTATGTTTGCTCCCGATTCTAAACTCGACCTTTCAACGAACTATAGAGGCTATATTTGTTTAGAGCATGTTTGATCCCCATTTTTTTCCTTGCTAAAGTGTATTTTAGAATAGTGATTTGATGGAGAATGTGTGATTCAAAAATAAGGAAAATTCTTAATTTTGCGTGTAATATTATTTTATTGAAGAATGTGTGATTGAAAATAAGATAGAGAAAAATATATTATAAAAATAATGAAAACCAAACAAGGGCTTATTATGAATGAAGTTCGACCATTTGTAAACTTTTTTCAAGCGGAGGTATGATTAGACTGTGCATAGTTGAGCATGGACAACAATTATGGCAGCAATTTAGCAAAGGTCTACAAAATTTTGTGAGAGTATTAGTATATAGAATTAGATAGACAGAAGATCAGCTTCGAGCATAGTTTGCTGAGTTTTAAAATTACTTTTAAGTAATTTATTTTTGGTCAAACACGTCTGAGCATTTTTATAAGTTGCTTTTTAAAGATTTTTTTGTTCAAAAAACACTTTTATTAGCTTAAGATACATGCTTGATCAGAAATGTTATGGAATAAATCTCAAACTATTAAAGGCTAAACAAGATGTCCTAATCTCATTAATACGATTATGAAACCAGAGAAATTTCTTTAACTAAAAAACGGCCTCCTGATGTTGAATGCAATCGATCCCGTTGCCACATAGACTTGTGCTTAGCAGCTAGCACCACGAGGATGGATAGCATTGTTCTTTATAAAGCCATTGTAGTGCTTTCTGGAGGCCATGAATGCACAGATAATTTCTCCTGTCACTGCAAAATGTGAATCTGAAAATAGTTGCAGTGATTTTTTCACTTATTTTCAGGTCTACTTTTGCTTATGCAGGGGGTCTGTCCTTAAATTTTTATGAACAATCTTGGCCACAAGTGGAGGATATAGTCAGAACCAGCCTTGGATCAATCTCCCTCACTGATCCTGTTGGAAAATATGAAGGATTTTATTTGTATCAACAAGAATGAAATAATTTGGAACAAAAATAACACGTAGGTGTTTTAGGAATTACCCTTGTAGCGTGCTTTACAAAAAAACAAATCTTTGATCTCCTTGATTCCACCTTCAAGCCTCCTTGTTTAATATTCTTCCTTCAAACTTTTTGGCCTTCTCCAGTGCTCTTCAAGATCCAAAAAAAAAAAACTGTAGGGATATTTTCCTTTTTTTTTTTTTTTGTGTCGGTATAAAAATAATTTTTTTTTATATATCTTAGTTAAACCCACAAAAGGTTCGTGTCTCTATAATGAGTTTGATTCGCAGGACCTCCAATCCCACTAGGACTCTCTCTTTTATTGGATAATAAGTTCTTGTAAAAAAGGAATCTCTTTTTATCTTTATCCAAATCATAATTTCCATATCTTAATAGCACATGTTTGGCACATGCAAGACACATTCCGGTTTAATTAATTTATATTTCTACAGTTAGTAATAATAAAACATAACTCTTCCGGTTCTTATTTTGAAGCCACTAAAGGTACCAAATGGACCCTATTAAATCAAGCTCCAATAAATTAATCTTGACCCAATCAACTCTTGATCAATTTAGATAATTTATTAATCACTATCTATTCCACTAAAATAATGTGATTGCACTCCTAATTTAATTGAAATTACTGAAGCTACAATAATTATATCCTATGACAAATTGCTCTTACAATCACGTTGAATATTTGGAACTGGGTAAAATGACCAAAATGCTCATTTTCCAAATATAAATTATATCCTTAATCCCATTTTCTATTTGACAATTCCACGTGATCACATCACAATATTAATTCAACAATCACGTCAAATTATTGAGCTTAGATTTAACTGTTCATTGAAAAATCTCTTGAGGTCATGATCGTGCCTATCAAATAGGTTACGGATTCCATATCGCTAATATATGTTCTCCAATTATTTCACTTTAATTTCCAAGGCATCGAGATATTGATTAGCAATTTAATCTCACTCATTGATACCTCAAAAAAGTTTAAGTTAGTAATCAAAGCTCATTACTCGCTCAGGATTAAGGTACGTACAATAGTCAAGTGAAAATAAATTCAAGTGGTCGATTTCATAAATTAATTTCACGTGGTCCAGATCAACTTTAAATAAAATTGAGACAATCTTATCAAAGTGAAGTGTTCATCTTTATTTACCGATTGCGGAGAATAAACTTTAGATCGAATTATAAATCAAATATTTCCATGTTTAACAACTTAAACACTCGATTATTATTGCTCTCGAAGGTAGGAATTAAGAGCGTTGGATCTTTTGGTTGATATTGCTGCGATGCTTCTATCCTCCTCGATCCAGAAAATGACACCTTTCAAACCGAAATGGCTCCGGGGAAGAATTTTAGAATCCGAAAGAGGGAGACAGTAAACATCATTAAGACAGCCGTGGAAGCAGTGTGTCCTCAACAGGTTTCATGTGCAGACATTCTTGTATTGGCTGCTCGAGAGGCGGTTGCCATGTCTGGAGGGCCAATGAATGATGTCCCTTTGGGACGGCGGGATTCATCATCTCCTCCAAAGTTTGGACAAGCGGATGCTTCACTCCCTGAAGCAACATTGGCCTCGATGGTACACTTAAACTTTTTTGCAGAAAAAGGGATGACCGTTGGAGAATCCGTCGCCATTTTAGGTAAATTCGAATGAACCTAACCTTTCCATTGTGTTACCGTGCATATGTTCTAAATGCTCGAAATTTTCAAATTTTGGATAATCTATATTCAAATTGATTGAAAGTGTACAAATAAAAATTCGACAAACTTTTGAGTCGGGAGGTCAAAATCAAATTTCCAAATCAAACAAGATGATAAAGAAAACAAAAACATAGTTTCTTCTTAGTCACGATCCTTACAAAGAATAACTTTACGGTACAAATGAAAACATAGTTTAGCAATTATCAACTTTGTCCATTCTAGATCAGATATTTATTGAATTACCACGAGTATGTAGGTGATATTTATAAGGAAAAGGGGAGTCTGAATTTTTTATGCAGCTTATGCTATGTATTGGGAAAAAAAAACATTGAATAATATCGAGACATATTAATATGATATAAATTATGTCATTGAGGACAAACATCTAACCAAACAAATTGATCTTATCAAACTTGGATTCATTTTTGAGGTGCATGATCGAGGCAAATTTTTTGAAAGTCCTTGCACCCACAATTAGAGAGATTGAACTTCTTTTCTTTAACAAAATTGTGCACAACTTTTATTCACATTTAACTATACATTTAATAGGATCCACCAACTTAAATATTAAAATGAAGTTATCAATGGTAAATAATGTAAAAAGTATAACTGTCATTTTTTGCAATTAACTCCATTAACAGATAAAAATGTTCCTTTACAAATAATTAAAATAAGTGTTTAGAAAATGTTGGCAGTAGATCGACTCATTGTGACTACGTATTATAGGGTTGTTTGATAAAAAATCAACAAAGTTTATTAAAAGTTAATGAAATGTGTTGTTGAAAAGACGATAAAATTTTGTTAATTTTATCAAACAAACACTACATGTGGTTAAAGGGACCAAGCATAGTGGGATGTTGGGCCTAAATTCCCAAAATTAAGTGGACACAGGCCTAGTTCTCACTTCTCAAAACTGTATTTAATAGGTCCTTATAGTTTGCAGAATTCAGTTATCATTTTCACTTCGTACAAATTTGTCCATGCACTTTGCACTTTAGTCAAAAATAATTTTGCATTTTTTCACAAGTTCAAAGAGAGTTAAAAAAACATTTGTCGGTTTGTTGTTCTCGTAATTTGAAGTTCTACTATTATCAGAAGTGAATGTTATATCTTGGGATACGTGTTCATAAACCGTGAACACTATGTACGTATGTTTCATCATAAGGAAAAAAGAGTTCTTACCCAAACTAATTTTATGCATTTCAATGTTGTAAGCTATCATTCTATTACTGTCTCAATTTTCATGTTATGATTTATTTAAATTATTTTAAGAATTATTTGTCTTTGAATCATTTTAAGAATTATTTGACTCAACTTCGCTTGACTAATCAAACATGGTACTTATTGCAAAATTTTGTAAATGATAGTTCTACACGTGAAGGGAAAGTTTCACAGGCTGTTTGCAGGTTCACAGTTGTCAACATTTCATTAGCAGTTGGCAATTAAAATTTGGTGGTTTTATATTGTCACTAAAAAATTTATTTGATAAAACACATTTTAATTGCAATTAAACTTCTCAATATTTGCTTATTGTAACAATTATTTCCTTAATTTTTTTCGTCGATTCTTATCTTCAACTTTTCATTAATTAGTACGTCTCATTCTTAATGATGATTTATATCAAAATATTTTGTTTTCATACTTTGAAATGAGAGGGAAAAAAATTTTGCACTTTTTTTTAAATGTCAAATATAAAATGTGTTAATTGATAGAAAGTTTGAGGATAAGAATTGTATAAAAATTCGTTAGGAACATCAGTGTTATAATGAACAAAAATTAAGAACCTTAAATGTAATTAAAAGGTGGTGCAAGTAATAAAAATTGTTGTGTGAATATAATTACTCTAAAATTGGTATTGTTTCTCATCTGGGCAAAAAGCTATGTATCAGTTACAAAGACTTTAACTAAGCTTGAATAAAGGTTTGTTACATATCATCTCACAAAAAATCAAAAATATTACCATGGTAAGTTCCTTGTCAAATTTAACATGAAGGGTGCGTTTGATTGCGAGTATGAAATTTGGATAGAAAGAAATAAATTTTAATCAATTCAATTGCCTAGAATTTATTTATATATAAATTATTAATCAAATATGTTTGATTGATTTAGTTTTCAATTTAGAAAATATTATACTTATCCATTTTTTATTTGTGAGTAGATGAAAGAGTGAGGATGGATGAGAGAAAAAGAGATAGGGAATTATCGAAATAAAAATCACATATCCTTAAAGAATATTTTCCTTATTTTCCAGGAAAGTATAGTCATGTGACCAAAAAACAGGAAAATATTTTTCTTGAAAAAAATTGCAATTTAAGGATATGTGATTATTATTATTATTATTATTATTATTATTATTATATTAAAGGTGGTTTAAAGAGGGAAAATAATAAGGCTAGACAATATATTGATTAGAGAAATAAAAATAATATTTATGCATTTTTATTTCAATCGACAAGAAAATAACATTAACGACTAAAGTGATTTAACCTACTTGTTTTTAATGTTTGGCTTGAAACTTTAAAGCCACATTTATGACGATGTCTTCATCTTGAATTATTATTTTTCCGCATCAAAATAATATTTATTGGGTTGGCAGAAGTCTAAGCTCCAGGTCCCCAGCCTTTGGTTGATGGTAACACAAGTACATCATCTTTTATATCTTTCTTTAAATTGTGTCGCGTGACAAAATATCATTTAACTGTTTAAAAACAAAAACAATTCTTTCGCCCACAATTTTATTTTTTTAAAAAGGCAACGTAAAACACAATGTTAATCAAATAATGTACATTTAGCATTATTGATATAACTAACTACTGTATCATCCAACCACAAAAGAAATTGTAGATTTCATGAGATAATAAATTCCTGAATTGTGAAAATAAAAAATTGGATAAATGGTCTTCAGACTTTACGCCGTGTGCAAAAACCATTGACAAGTTTTAAATTAGATTCCCTTAGTCCTAAACAAGAAGGATAAACTATATTGAAAAAAGAAACAATAATGCTAGATGCACATTTTTGTGCACATCCTCCCCTACACTCTCCTCCGTGGCATAATCTAGGCTATAAAAGAGAAAAATTGTTGGGAAAATCAAAGACGATGATGGTGTCAAGTGGCAGATTGTAAGACAATGTACATATAGAATGCTTGAAAAAAGAAATCAATCTAAAACGAGTTATGCTACTTATACAATTCCATTTACAACATGTGACTTGTTAAACATCATATCTATTCAATAAAAAAAAATTGAAATTGATGGTCGAGATCTTGACAACATATGGGTTGTCAAATTGGTTGTCAACAAAAACTATACAACTAGCTTTATTCATCTAAATTACTAAGGATGTCCTTCACGAACAATAAATTCATGATGTGACATCATATCTAAAGTTACTATGACCAGTAATCTAAAAAGAGTAAAGCATGACTATGTGTGGATGTCAAGTTTCAAGCTTTACGAACTTAGGTGTGGCGTAGGCATAAAAAGAGTTTTCTTATATTAAATATTATTTTAATTTTTTAATCATTCTAAAAATTATTTAATAATCAAAATAATACATACAAAACATCTAGAATTATAAAATATATATTTTCTAACGTGTTTTCATTTTTCACTTTCGTACAGATAAAGTCATCTAAACCCTTGAAATTAAAGTCAAATACAAAGCTTTTAAAAAAAGAAAGAAAAACTAATAAAGTGCATCCAGGTGCACATTAAGCAGTCAACTTGACAGTTGACTACTTGATTTCGTGCTCATTGGTAAGGAGTAGCGTTTCGCTTGCGTCTCGCACCTAAACACACTTTTTAGAACACTGACTTTGACACCTAATATACTATCTAAAGGGAAATACACCTTTTATTACACTTGTAGTGTGAAATTGCTTTAGGAAAATGTGCGATTTTATCCTTGTTGGCGTATTGGGTATCAAGTTAATGTCCGTGGGATGCCAAATCATAGTCCACATAGGACCCTTGTTAGTAATTTTGGATGGAATTTCTTTTTGCAACTAACGTGGTTCATGACTTAGAATTTAAGGGACTAACAATGTCCAATCTAAAGTTTGGGGATGTTTTTCACACAATGTAAAGTGTTGGGGACCATTAAGGATGTTAATGGGCACGAGACGCACACTGACTCAGCTCATGCAACTTGCACCCATGGATGACTTGTTTAGCTCCTAGGTGAGTCATGAGGCGAGTCGAGCCCAAAAATTCCCGTGTGAGCAGCTATTTGGCTTGCACGGGCTGGTTTGTGATCCAAGCTTGTTGGCTCGCAAGGCAGCTCGTGAGGTGAGCCAAATTATTGGCGGGCCCCCAAGCTTGTTAAATGTGTTGTTTTTGTCATTAATTTTTTTTAGCCATATGCGAACTTGAAGGGTGACTTGAGCCCGAAAATTTTCATGCAAGTTAGCTTGTGCTCGGCTCGTCCCAATGTGAAACGAGCCAAGCTCAATGGTTGTTGGAGCCATTCCAACTTGGCCCATTGATATCCCTAAGATTGTCTTTTATCCAAAATAATTGTTGATGAAAGACTGGGGCAATCTTATACGTCCTATTTCTTTAGATTTGATATGTGATAAGGTCCAAAAATGCACAGTAGGAGTTTGAGACGGTAGAAAAAGAATTATTCAAAGAAAGAAAAATGCATCGAATTAGAGAATGAAGAATAAGATAAATAAGTGTTATAGGATTCTATGTATATTTGATCATACTAGAATAAATAATATATGATTGGCAATATAGGAGTGACAATAATTGAGGAAAATAATTAAACTTCTATTTGGGAGATTCATTTATGGTTTGTAAAAAAGAATAGCAATGGATCTCAGTAAATAATAAGTATGAATATATGATTGAAATTAATGTTTTGACTTTAACTATTTTTATGAACAATTTGTAAATATCTTTCCAGAGGCTAAAGAAACCATGATTTTAAGTGGTTTGGGTGTTGTATAAATCTAAATGAAATTATGTGTAAGCAAGAGTCTCGATCTTTTAAGCTATATTGGACAACAGAGAATTTTCGTTCAAATATAGGTCGACCGTACTTGTGATTGTTCTCTAGGATCTCATATGACCCACTTAGAACTATGTTGTCACGATATTGTTCTTCGAAAGCAGATGGATCATTTATAAACTTGACCCGGGTTTTTTTGGTGTGGCAGTGGATTGAACTCGACTTATACCATCCATCTATGAGACATTGGAGAAGACACGTGCCACAAGAAAACCTCAACCACAAAACAAGATCACGAGCTAGCAATCAAAATTCTTTTTCCCATACTCGTATTTCTGGATAGTTAAACATTTACAAAACAGTAAATTAATTTTCATTTCTGGCAACAAACAAAAAGGGCCTGTCCACTCCCATCAATAAATGACTTTGAATTCCATTTCAAGCCGCTGCATTAAATCTTACATACGGCATTGTATTTTCAGAAGATTGTTAGGTCTGTGTGCAGTTGAAAATATTAATGTTTTTTCGAATTGCAAACATAAACACTGCTGGACCAGTTCCTATAAAATTTGAGCTGTCTAATATAAATAACAACAAATTATCCTCAACAAATTCAAGGTTCGACGACCTCCTTCATTTAGCCTCTGTTTGAGCCTCTACTCATTTTCAACCACACATTTTTCAATAAAATAATATTTTCCATCACATCAATAATTTTTTTTTCTTTTTCAACCACACATTCTCCATCAATCTACTATTCTGAAATACATTCTTCCAAAATAATGGGCTCAAACACACCCTTAATTGCTGGATTTATTAACAGATTCTTAGCAACGAAAGCACGAAATATTTTCCAGCCGTATAGTAAACCATTATCGTGTCTTTCAATTGCTATATTTAGCTCCAAAATGGTGTATTTATCTATAGTTGGTGCTCTTTCTGCTCAGTATTCAATGAGTTTTCTTGAATACCTTATACCTAACCCTTTTTTCTATGCCATCTAACCTAGCTATTAAATTTCATTTTCTTGTCTGCATGATTGAGTCTGAAGTACCCATAGTAGGAAGGTTCTTGTAGTTTTGTGTGTATATATTACAGCTGATTTTACAAAGAAGCTGGAAGTGTGAACGGATGATTGGCTTATTTTCGAACTATAGCTTATGAAAATCAGCTTAAATCCCTCCTCGTGAATACATCATTTTACTTGAATTTTAGCCATTTTTCAGAAGGCAGAAACTATCCATTGCATTCTGTTCTCGTCTGGGAATTTTCAATGGAAAATCTATCAAGCAGGACAGTTTTCACTACCATTTTGTCGCAACTTTCGACGATCTTGGTTTTTTTGGAGATGAGTTTGGCAGAAAATATTCCTGCTAATTTCGTTTTTGGAGATTCTTTAGTTGATGTTGGTAACAACAACTACATTGCATCTCTTTCAAAAGCCAATTATGTCCCAAATGGAATTGATTTTGGGAATCCAACAGGGCGATACACGAATGGAAGAACAATTGTCGACATTATAGGCAAGCTTTCTACTCATTCTGTCTTATCGACCCGTCTAAAAATTTAAGCTATCAATACCTGAATGCTTCAGTTTCTCCAAATCCTTGTATGAAACTTGTATTATAATTTATATGTCACTTTTCATAAGCAGGGCAGGAATTAGGTTTAAAGGATTTTACTCCACCATACTTGGCACCAACCACAGCTGGAGATGAGGTTCTGCAAGGTGTCAATTATGCATCTGGTGGAGGAGGAATTCTGAATTACACTGGAAAGATTTTTGTTAGTACCATTGTTTTTTTACTTGATTTTTTGAATATTTCTTGATACTTGTGTTCCCTACGAACTATTTTACCATGTCCACGAGAGGTTAATCTACTATTACCAATCCCATCATCATGGCAACTTTAATATTGGTCATATTGTAGGGTGGATCTCGAAA